>JAAKBH010001245.1:0-34304 GCA_019776075.1 Amaranthus palmeri
TATGTATTATTCTATATAGCTGTTGTCGAACAAGAAGGTGTGGAAGAGTCTTTGAGAGAAACTGTTGCGACACAACATGACGTAGCTGTTGCTACACAAGATGAAGCTATGGAAGTTCAAGGTGAAGCTGAAGATGCAATTGGAATCCAAAGTGAAGCTGATGCCAAAGCTGATAAAGATGATAAAACTTCAAATGATCACTTGAAAGACGGTATGCAAATATAAATATAAATTTATTAAATAATTATATTTTAGTTAGATTTCATGAAACTAATATAAGTTATAATATTTTTATCACAGTTGAGGTTAGACCAATTTCAGATCCTACAAATTAAAGTGCATACTTTAATGTTCTTTTTAATTAGTTTTGCTATGCTTAATGCGAAATACATGTTGCTTTTAACTACTGCCTAAATTTATAAGTATGTTAAATTTTATGAGTATTGTCAAGTTGAAAGCCTAATTGTAGATGCTCTCAAATCTGATGAGAATGCAATTGTGATGATGAAACTTTTTGCGTTAACTGTTTATATTTAGTTACATTTTAATCTTTTTGTTGTGCTTTATTTGAGATTCATGTTACTTTTTAATTATTGTTTGAAGGTAATGCTGATGAGCAAGGAAATGACGATTCTATTTCTGAATATGAATCGGTAACGAGCGAGCCGGAATAAATTGAGGAAGATGAGGAAGGTTGTAACGGTCCGGTTCGCGTGAGCCGGATAATCATATAAAAATATGAATCCGGTTCACAACTGGACACTTAGTGAGAAGATTCCCATCCAAGATCGTTAACGTTCCATTGATAAAGGAATTTAACTAAGCGAAAATTAAAGCATATGGTAGCAACAGGATTGTAAAGTTAATAATACAACTTGAGAACCCAACGACCTCTACTAACGAAACGACAAAACAAACTGGTTTAAATTCCATTACACAAGTGTAAATTATTTTTTCTATATTTATTATTACATAAAGCGCGGTCTTGGGTGACGTGATCCTAACTTCGACCTCACTCCAATTCCCACCTGCAATCAACCTGCTAGTTGTCGATTGACAACGGAAGCAAGTTCAAAAGAACAATCCAATACACGTCAGAGACAACATACAAAATATCAACAAGTGGAAAACAAGCAATGTGTTCACCCTAGCATGCAAAGGCTCTAATATATATATTTATTCAAAACCCCCACTTGAAACGTTGCCCGTCCTATTCGGGTCGTCCAAGTAATAATCTAATTCGTTTGGAGGAATACACTTGGGAGAGCTAATCTCAAGGCAACCACCGACATAAGACGTTGCCCGTCCTGTTCGGGTCGTCAAAGGTTAAAGTATGCATACCCCCATGGTGACCGTAATGATCCAAAACTGCCATGGGAACAAAATTTATATAATTCATTCCAATTTATTAACCCATTGGGACAACCAAAACATCCATCCTCAATTTCCAAGTTAAACTTCTTTCAAATTATTTGAGGTGTCTAATCCTTATGTGAGTCACAATGCAATAATCAAGAATGAAACAACATTACTTGCACAACCACGTATAATGTATGGTCTAAGCGTGTACCTTTAAGCAACAGCAAACAGCGATAATTCAAATGCTACAGGAATTTCACCCTCTTATGAATCGAGGTCCTAAACAAACAAACACACAAAACGAACACGTATTAGAACGTGTTTTCACCTCTAACTCATTCTATACCACTAACATATCAATAAGACTTAGTAATTTTAATTGATTTCATCAAATTCCAAATAACTCAAAATTCCATTTCAAACCAGAAACTTAAACTGTCAATTTGGACAGTTTAGAAAATCCAAATGAAAAATCCGACTTCGCCACTGCGTCCGGAACGCATCAATTACCTTGGACACCAATTTTCAAAATTTCTAAAATCCATTTACCATTTTTAATTATTTTAAGCGTTTAAACGACTTTAATATACCAATTAAACAAAACGACAACGAAAACACATCCCTCTTAAAGGAATATGAGGCGTCACTTCCGGGACAGCTATGGCTGTCCGGAAATTCGTGCCATATAACATAACATCGCATTTCGATCATTCCTTTCATATGAAAAGGAAGATCCACTTTACAATTCATAACTAAGAAAATAACAAAAACCGAATCGTAAAACAACATAAATCCAAATTCTTAATACACAATCTCTTAACAATTTCAACCACATATAATTACTATCCCACACGTAAAATTTATCCACCATCGAACACGAAACCATTCAAACACATATTAAAACGATAAATTCAAATAATAGAATTAGATACTTGATCTTTGCACACATCGACTATTATATATATTTTTTTTTGTAGAATTCATAAGCCAAACGGCCATATGATTCTAACCACATATATAAATAAATTCAACCCCTTAAAACAAATCAAATTGTGTTAAGGAATTTATACACAAAAATTCAAAACATGAATGTTTATTTCATTTAATTCACACAACTAAACTCCTTCTAGCAAATTGAAATTTTGCTAGGGATTTTAAGATCATAAATAAAATTTAAATATTAAAAGGTTTTATTCTCATAACAAAATTTGAATTTGTTAAAGAATATAAATCAAATGAAAAACTTTACACAAATTATATTAACCCTTTTAACAAATTAATTTTGTTAAAGGATTATATAAATAAAATTTACATAGAAATACTCAATCCTCCTAAAAAGTCATAGGATATCACCATATTTTATAAGGAAAACATAATTTTCTTCAAAAGAAAATAAAATCTAATATTATCAATTGAATTTTCACCTACCTTTTGAAATAAAAAGGTTGAATGAAGACAAAAATCCCTTTTTTTTTCTAGTGGCAGCCGAAAACAAAGAGGAAGAAAAGGGGAATTCTTTGTTTGATTTGTGAAGTAAGGTACACTACTACAAATCATCTCTTGTGCCACTAATTATGCCACGGGAATTGAAAATCTGTGGCAAGTTTTGATCTTGCCACGGGAAAAATAGATTTCAAGACAATATCACTATCATACCAAAAATTTTTGTCACGGGTAGATATATACCGTGGCTAAGATACACTTGTGCCACAAATTTTGCCACGAGTAAATATATACCGTGGCTAAGATACACTTGTGCCTCAAATTTTGCCACAGGTAAATATAAACCATGGCAAACAAACACTTGTGCCACGGGTAAATTAATATTGTGGCAAACAAGCACTTGCGCCACAAATCTTGCTACGGGAACTTTATTGTGGCAAACAAAAACTTGTACCAACAATTATGTCACAAGGAAATATTTATCATGGCAAAAAATTTGTGCCGCCAATTATTTCTCTGGTAAATATTTCTCATGGCAAATAAAGACTTATAGGTCACGGGCAGCAATTGTGTGATTGTATTATAAATTATGATACCTGAATTTGACTTTACCGCAAATTTTGATTTTGCAACGAAAATAGTATATTTAAGAGAAACTTAAAAAAATAAAAAAAAATTATCAATTATGTAAATTAAAAATCTTTATCCAACTTAATTAGTTCTATATTTATTAGAAAATAAGTCATTATTTTCCCTTATTTTTCAATTTAATATAAGAAAAAATTCTTTAAACAATGATTTAATTTAATATATTTTAACTAAAAATATTTAAATTATTTTTGAAAAGCTTTTTTCACTTACCATATACTCAAACTAGAATATAAACAATAATTTAAAGTAAGATTAAAGTATTTTCAACAAAAGAGAGAAAGGTTGTTTCTAACCAATTCCAAGACTTTTTCAATTTTTTATTTAGTGAAAATCAGATCGTATCATCCTCTTAAATTCAAGAACACATGAAAAAAGTTTTTTCTTTCTCTAATGTGCTACAATACAAAAAAAACTGGAGCAATTTCGACTGAAAGTATTCGACTAAATCAAAACAATCGGAAATTTCTGACTAATTTTCCGACTGACAAACGTTAGTCGGAATTTCCGACTAACTTGCTACTAAATCAATATATGGTCGGAATTTTAAATTGTAACAAAAAAGAATATACGACTAATAATAATATAGTAATATACTAATAACTAATAAGTGTACTAATTATAATTTTTTTAACTTATTATTAATAATTTTGTTCAACTAGTTAATAATAATAATAATAATAATAATAATAATAATAATAATAATAATAATACACTAAGTGGTCGGAGTGTTAGGTTATAAGTATACAAACATTAGTTAGATTATCAGTAAATAACTGATGGTCTAGTGGTTGGGGTGTTGGTATATCAACCTGAAGGTCTTGGGTTCAAATCCTACCCAAGGCATTTGTGTAGAAGGAATGTTACAGATTGTCAACATTAAATGATTCTTTTATGTGTTTAGAAAAATAAGATTGCCACGGGTAGGCTTGTGGCAAAAGAATATAATTAGCCACGGGATCTACCGTGGCAAGAAAAAGAGTTTCAGCCACAACCATAATTTTCCCGTGGCAACAATCTAGCCACGATCACTTGTGCCACGATAGTCTCAAACTTAAATTCCCGTGGCTGAACATCATAGCCATGGGAAATTCTTACTTGTGCCACAACTGCTACTGTGGCACAAGTGATGATTTGTAGTAGTGGTAAAAAGGAAAAACTATCTTACAAACAACCCAATTTATACACAATTAACAACCCTTAAGCTACCCATAACCCCCTCTTAATTTTGCCATAAAACTCACTTAAGAAGGGAGTTACAAAAACCCTCCATTAACCCTCATGACAACCGGCCCCATAATTACTACTACATTATTATTATTTTTTTTAATTAATTTTAATCCAAATGAAATTAATTGCTTATGTTTAATTTTACCACTCATGAACATTAAATCAGATAAATAACGATAACTCATTACGCGACAATTACAGATATCGTTTGTCACATAATAATTCACTCAAATTCTTATATTTGATTATTATTTTGTTTTAATCTCCAACATAAATTCCTTCAAATTCACGGGGTGTTACAAAGGTGAACCAGGTAATGTTGATGAGGAAAATCAAGATGAAATTCTTGAAGAAGTTAATGCTGAGGAAGGTGAACCAGCTAATGTTGATGAGGAACGTGAACCAACTAATGTTAATGTTGTACCTGAACAAGGTATTCAATTCTAAGATATTTTTTAATTTCAAGATATTTGTTAATTGTATATTATAACTTGAAGCTATATACTGTTATGTATAGAGCTGGAAGTTCTTGCAAGTGAAGGTGGAAGAGGTTGTACGTCAGAAACAAAGGAAAAAAAAAAGGAAAGGAGGCAGTTAAAGGTATAAATTTTATTTTTTATTTTTATATATTATCTAATTATTTAATCTGAATTTGTGTTACTTTCCAGATATTTGTTGTTTTTCTTGTGCTGTATTATGATTTTAAACTATGAAAAAAGTTTCAAAGCTTGTTTCATCCGAGATTTTTACTAGTACAAGTTCAAGTGAATCTTCATCTGATGATCAAAATCAATCAGAATCGGGAAGTGATGATAGTGAGAATGAAGAAAAAGGTATTTTTTTTTCTTGTACTTTATACTTTTTCATGTTGTTTTTTAATTGTGTGTTATTGTAATTAAATTTTTTTTGTTTTTCTATATAGAAATTGAACCAAAGATGAAAATTGTTAATCAAAGGAAAAGAAAACAAATAACAGGTTTGCGTTTTAAGAAATTTAAGTTATATACAGTTTTTTTTTTTTTTTTTGCTTTAAAATAATTTTTTTTTTGTAGCTGTTCATATTCAATCGCCTTCTAGGTTGACTAGAAGTCATGCTTTGCAGTTAAGGTTAGCTTCTCAAAAAGCTAAAGCTTCTGTCCGGAAGAAGAATGTTGCATCTTCATCTGTTATTGTTTTTCCTCCTGACGAGTGAGTAATCAGAAATTGTTGATATCTTTTAGCTGAGTTGCTATTAATGATAATTATGTTTCTTTTTGCTTAGTTTTGGTTGTTATTTATAGTATTATGTCGTGCTTTTGAAATTGATTTATGTTTTTCTATAATTGATCCAGTTAACATTGATCATAATTTGCTCCAGTTAAATTATACCCAACAAAAAACGTTTGTGTAGAATTGATCCAGTGAACATTGATCATAATTTGAGTTTCTCTATAATAGACGTATGTGTAGAATTTAGTAATGTTGATTTTAAGACATGTTAGGTTTTTAACAGAAACGTGGATTAATTTGCTCTTATATTGTGCATTTGATTTATTCCATCTCCTTCAAAGAGGTGTAAATATTAATTTGTAGTTGATATCTTTGTGTACCCATGTACTAAGAAAATAACAAAAACCGAATCGTAAAACAACATAAATCCAAATTCTTAATACACAATCTCTTAACAATTTCAACCACATATAATTACTATCCCACACATAAAATTTATCCACCATCGAACACGAAACCATTCAAACACATATTAAAACGATAAATTCAAATAATAGAATTAAATACTTGATCTTTGCACACATCGACTATTATATATATTTTTTTTTGTAGAATTCATAAGCCAAACGGCCATATGATTCTAACCACATATATAAATAAATTCAACCCCTTAAAACAAATCAAATTGTGTTAAGGAATTTATACACAAAAATTCAAAACATAAATGTTTATTTCATTTAATTCACACAACTAAACTCCTTCTAGCAAATTGAAATTTTGCTAGGGATTTTAAGATCATAAATAAAATTTAAATATTAAAAGGTTTTATTCTCATAACAAAATTTGAATTTGTTAAAGAATATAAATCAAATGAAAAACTTTACACAAATTATATTAACCCTTTTAACAAATTAATTTTGTTAAAGGATTATATAAATAAAATTTACATAGAAATACTCAATCCTCCTAAAAAGTCATAGGATATCACCATATTTTATACGGAAAACATAATTTTCTTCAAAAGAAAATAAAATCTAATATTATCAATTGAATTTTCACCTACCTTTTGAAATAAAAAGGTTGAATGAAGACAAAAATCCCTTTTTTTTCTAGTGGCAGCCGAAAACAAAGAGGAAGAAAAGGGGAATTCTTTGTTTGATTTGTGAAGTAAGGTAAAAAGGAAAAACTATCTTACAAACAACCCAATTTATACACAATTAACAACCCTTAAGCTACCCATAACCCCCTCTTAATTTTGCCATAAAACTCACTTAAGAAGGGAGTTACAAAAACCCTCCATTAACCCTCATGACAACCGGCCCCATAATTACTACTACATTATTATTATTTTTTTTAATTAATTTTAATCCAAATGAAATTAATTGCTTAAGTTTAATTTTACCACTCATGAACATTAAATCAGATAAATAACGATAACTCATTACGCGACAATTACCGATATCGTTTGTCACATAATAATTCACTCAAATTCTTATATTTGATTATTATTTTGTTTTAATCTCCAACATAAATTCATTCAAATTCACGGGGTGTTACAGACTACCCCCCTTAAAAGAAGTTACGCCCTCGTAACTTACATGAAACCGACCACCACACAACACAACACTGCACATATAAAAGTCGATTCAAAGAAGTTTAACTATACGCGCGCGAAATTCCTATCGCCCTCTACCCCCCATAAAGGAGTTACGTCCCCGTAACGCGACTTACCTGAAAGAGCTGAGGGTACTTATCCCGCATAGAGTCCTCGGTTTCCCAGGTAGCGGCCTCGCGCTCGTGATTTGACCATAGAACTTTGACCATGGAAATATCTTTTCGTCGAGTACTACGAACTTTCTTATCTAAGATTCGGACCGGTCGCTCTGCATAAGTCAAGGATGGGTCTAAATCTAAAGGTTCGGGATCTAAGATATGAGAAGAAGCAGCATGATACCGTTTTAACTGGGACACATGAAACACATCATGGACCTTCTCCAAGGTATTTGGAAGAGCCAACCGATACGCCACTTTGCCCACGCGTTCCAAAATCTCATAGGGACCGATGTAGCGAGGGCTTAACTTTCCACGAGCACCAAAGCGCACCTCTCCGCGCATAGGCGACACGCGAAGCAACACTTGATCGCCCACGAGAAACTCCTCAGGTCGTCGTTCTAAATCGGCATAGGACTTTTGTCGATCTTGAGCCGCTTTTAAACGATCTCGAATCATCTTAACTTTCTCGGTCATTTGGGAAAGCAAATCGGGTCCTAAAGTAACAGCTTCGGTAAAATCATCCCTATAAATTGGACTACGACAACGGCGTCCATACAAAGCCTCAAAGGGAGCCATCTGAATCGAGGCCTGATAGCTGTTATTGTAAGCAAATTCGACCAAATCCAAATGCTCATCCCATGACCGTTGCCACTCAATGGCAAGAGCTCGTAACATATCCTCTAAAAATCTGATTCGTGCGCTCTGTTTGCCCATCTGTCTGAGGATGAAACGATGTACTATATAGTAACGTAGTACCCATTGCTTGTTGCAAGGTCTGCCAGAATTTTGACAAATACCGAGTATCTCTATCGGACACAATAGTGCTGGGCACACCGTGAAACCGCACAACGTACTTAATATAAGCTTGGGCTAATTGCTTCATCTCCCAGCGACAGTTCATAGGAGTGAAACATACTGATTTAGTCAGACGGTCCACTATTACCCACAAGGTATCATTCCCTTCCTTTGTCCGAGGCAAACCCACGACAAAATCCATAGAAATATCATCCCATTTCCACACCGGTATTTCTAAAGGTTGCAGTAAACCTCCAGGTCTTTTATGTTCGCTCTTAACCTTTTGACAGGTCAAACAACGCGATACATATTCAGCAACATCTTTTTTCAATCCCGACCACCAGAACATCAACTTAAGATCTTGGTACATTTTATCACCGCCGGGATGAAAGGAAAATTTTGTACAATGTGCTTCATCCAAGATACGTTCCTTCAAGGATGTTTCCCCCGACGGTAGACACTAACGACCCTTAAATCTCAAGCTCCCATCTTCATGAACCAAAAATCCCTCCGCTTTACCTTCTCGAGCCTGTTCCTTTAATTTCAATAACTTCGGATCCTTATCCTGAGAAGTCAAAATCTCCTCGAAAAACGAAGGCCGAATAACCAAGGCACTCAGACTCTCCTTCAATTCACCCGTACGTACCACTTCCAAGTTTAGCCGAGCAAAGTCCCGATGCAACTCCTCAATATCAATCAAAGCAGACAACGAATGTTTCGACTTTCTGCTTAATGCATCGGCTACCAAGTTTGCTCGCCCCTCGTGATACACAAACTCCAAGTCGTAGTCCGCCATGAGCTCTAACCACCGACGTTGTGCATGTTCAAATCCGGTTGATTATAAAGATACTTTAAACTCTCATGATCTGTATAGATTCTGCATTTAACCCCATACAAATAATGTCTCCATATTTTGAGAGCAAACACTATCATAACCAACTCCAGATCATGAGTAGGATAATTAATCTCATGGATTTTTAGTTGTCGGGATGCATAAGCAATTACATTACGTTCTTGCATCACAACACATCCCAACCCCTTCTTCGATGCATCACTGAACACAGTATAGTCCAACTTAGGATCAGGTAGAGCAAGGGCAGGAGCCGAAGTTAATCTTTCCTTCAAAGTCGCGAAAGCACGTTCACACTCATCAGTCCATTCAAACTTCTTATCCTTTTTCATCAAAGAAGTCATAGGTGTGGCAATACGCGAGAAATGTTTGACAAAACGACGGTAATACCAAGCCAAACCTAAGAAGCTTCGAACTTCAGTGACATTCTTCGGTGAGGACCAATTTCGAACTGCTTCCACTTTTACAGGATCCATCGAAACACCCTCCTTTGAAACGAAATGACCCAAAAATGACACTTTTTCTAACCAAAATTCACACTTCGAAAACTTAGCGTATAACTTATTTTCTCGCAAAGTCTACAAAATCAAACGCAAATGTCCCTCATGCTCATCTCGGTCCTTCGAATAGACCAGTATATCATCAATAAAGACAACCACATACTTATCCAAGTACGCACTAAACACTTGGTTCATCAAACACATAAATGCGGCTGGAGCATTTGTCAACCCAAAGGACATCACAGTAAACTCAAAATGTCCGTAACGTGTCCTAAAGGCTGTCTTATGAATATCCCCCTCAGCAATCCTCAATTGGTGGTAACCCGACCTTAAATCGATTTTCGAAAATATCCCAGCTCCTCTCAACTGATCAAACAAGTCATCTATACGAGGTAACGGGTATTTGTTCTTTACGGTCACTTTATTAAGTTCCCTATAATCGATACACAAACGTAAATTGCAGTCCTTCTTCCGTACAAACAAAACCGGAGCGCCCCAAGGTGAAACACTTGGTCGGATATAACCCTTATCCAACAATTCCTCGAGCTGAGACTTCAATTCCTCCATCTCTTTTTGGGCTATGTGGTACGGGGCCTTTGAAATTGGTCCCGTACCAGGCACCAAGTTTATCGTAAAATCGATTCCTCTTTGCGGTGGCATACCAGGAATCTCCTCAGGGAAAAATCAACGAATTCATTTACCACCGCGACATCGTTAGGATTCACCTCCTCCTTCCCTTCCTGCGTGATGTGACACAAGTACAAAGGATGTCCTTGTCTCACAAGCTTTTGTAATTTCAAGGACGACACCAAGTTTGTTTTAGGCCCCTTAGAAAACTTTCTATATCTAACGTTTTCCCCATGTGGTCCCACCAGTAACACTCTTTGCTCCCTACATTCAATGGTAGCTTTATACCTTCCCAAGCAATTTATTCCCAAAATCACTTCCAGACCTCCATATCAATCACATATAGACTACTAGGAAAAACAACTTTCCCTATCTTCAAAGGCACATCTCTATATAATCTATTGCAAGTATATAATCTCCCCGAAGGGACTGCCACAGTATAAGATGCATTCTCAAAAGCTCCTAGGTTCAGTTCGTCTATTATACTCCTCGCCAGAAATGAACAAGTTGCACCCGAATCAAACAATACATTAACAGCTACAGAATGGACGGTGAATGTACCTGTAACCACCTCTGTTGTCTGGTCAGCCTCCCTAGAACTGACCGCAGATACCCGTCCACTAGCCGACTGAGCGTTCATTCCTCCCCCTTGATTTCCCATTCGTGGTGTTCCTGAACCCTCAGCCCGATTGCCATCTGAACGAACATGCACTACAAAAAAAGTTGCAGCTACCCACACTTATATAGCCATGTTTAAATAAGTGAGGCAAGTTATTTTGTAATTAGGCACACTTGTTGCATTTAGTCACGCTTATTAAGTGTGACAATTTTAGTCTCACTTATAAGTGTGGCTAAAAGGCCACTTAAATTAATTTATTGTATGTAAACAATGCAGCCATACTTCATAAGCGTGGCTAAATGTTAATTAAATAAAAAAATTTTATAATATCAGCCATAGTTAATAAGCGTGGCTAACTATTATGAAGTAAAAAATATAAAGAAATCAGGCACTCTAAAAAAGTGAGGCTAAATACACTACAAAAAAAGTTGCAGCTACCCACGCTTAAAAATGCATTTAGGCACGCTTAAATGTGAGGCTGATGGATTTAGCCACGCTTAAAAAAGCGAGGTCTGTGCTTGTGTGGGTAAATTTTAGGCACGCTTAATAAGCGTGGCTACAATTACTCATTGTCACGCTTATAATAGTAGCTGGTAGTACATGTAGCCACGCTTATAGGTGTTATCAACTATCCTCATTTAATAAGCGAGACTAAATTATTTCATAGTCAATTGTTTTGCTCTTGTTTTCACACGCATATAAGAGTGGCTAATGAGTATTATTATTATTATTATTATTATTATTATTATTATTATTATTATTATTATTATTATTATTATTATTATTATTATTATTATTATTATTATGATTAGTATTATTAATTGTTATTATTATGTTGGCAAATACAAAAAATTTTCATTCACCCATAAAAACAAATTATTATTATTATTATTATTATTATTATTATTATTATTATTATTATTATTATTATTATTATTATTATTATTATTACAATATTGTTAGCTAGCTAGCAGTGTTAAAAAACTATACAAATTACAAAGCTACCCAATACAAGTACAATCACTAACATAATTCCAAAGCAGCAACCCAATGCAAGTACAATCAGTAAAATAACTCCAAAGAGCCCGAAAACCCAATCCAGATGCAAAGCAACATAACTCCAAAGCAGCAGCTACCCACGCAAAGCAGATCAGCAGCAAGCGAATGCAGGCGTATATGAACAGCTTACCCCTTCTAAAGCACCTCCTTCAAATCAGCAATAGGCATCAACAATGTACACCAACTAAATCTGCAGGTCTTACATCAAAAAAAAACAAAAAAAAACAACAAATTATACCAACATTGGTCCAAGTATCCAAAGGGGATAATAACAACAATGGACAAAAGAACCTGCATAAGTAATGTCAAACAAACGTCATTGGCTGATCAATTTCAAGTATTATAATGTCACCTCGCCATGGCCAGACAGCAAACAATAGACACAAGAACTAGACTTAAACCAAAAATATGATAAGCACTCAAATAAGAGCAAAGATAACAAGGAAGAATGAAAACAATTCAAATACGTTTAACTCAGGCAGTAACTTATTGTCAAATGACATATTTTTTTCTTCTTCATAATTTTGACAAAATCTTAGGCCACCAACACAGCGGATCAGCAGCCACCAAATCAGAACAGAGCAATAGCCACCATCAGCATCCACGCAAAATCAAAGCAACACAGAAACATCAATGCACAGAAAACTAATTTTTTATAACTAATACTTATTCTATTTTGTATTTTTATACATATTTATTAATACAAAAAGATTCCATATACTAATTACTTTAACTATTGTGCTTTATCTATAACAATACACAAAACATGTGCTAATAAAACAGCAATGCACTTGTGCACAAGAGAAAAGCAAATCAAAAACAGCCTGTGCACAAGAGAACAACAGCAAGCAAGGGAAAGAAGGGTGTAGGAAAATATAAATTTACATAGATATTTTTAGTATGTCTTTTTGTTCTTTTTTTACATATGTTAGTTTTAGTTCTTATTTAGGCAAAATATCCTTTTATATATTCAACTCATGTATTCACTTGAAATTAATACAATCAGTATTCTTAAACCTTAATTTTTACTTTATTCTTCAAAGGGAAAACGATTAGTGTTGATCAGATAGTTGTTATAAAATTTTTAGATTCACCTTGATTTAAATAATCTACCCAATCTTTGCTTTAATGCTATCTCTCACACACATAATGGACCCAAAGGCAAATGAAAAGTTTCATACTTTAAGGGCAATTTCAAGGTAGAGGTGCAAGTATTTTTCCACTTTTCAGTATATGATGGGCCTAATGTGCACAAGTATATCAGTATCAATTTTGATGCCAGCGAGATTAGTAGAAGTATATCATTATTCATCAAGCAACTACAATCAAGTATAAACCAGCGAGATAACAAGTAACTACATGGCAATGACAAAAAACAAAGAAAAATTATTCACAGTATGTGCTTCTATAACTACACAATCAGTGGAGGATCCAAGGTTTAATCTGGATAGGGGCATCAACATATAGATGGAATTTTGTGAAAATTTCGACAAAGTTTTCGTTTGTAATATGAACAACAAAAAATTTTTTTCAATCCTCCAAATCACATGTACAAGCACAATAATTTCAAAGTAATACTTAAAAATATGAAAACAGTCAATTAATCTCATCTTCACCTCAATGGTAACAACCCAAAAGATCAATAAAATGCAAAAGCTTATAATAAAACAGAGTCCAAAACTATAAAATCCAAAGTAATAAGATTAACAAAATAGAGCATTCATTGGTATGTTAAGTTGTTAATTTTATACGAGTATATTATATTATAATAAAGTATAAATATTTAAATTTTATGTGATGATTTTAATTATGTAACATTGTAATAGCAAATAGTATCAATAAATGTAAGAGGGTTTCTCTGTTTTTGTTTGCAATTTATACTATATTTTCTTGCTTTTTCTTTATATACCTTCAATTTATCTCTTTGAAAATTTATATCTCAACTTTTTCAGGGATTTTCTTGCTTTTTAGACCAAATTAAAAGTGGGTTTTTATTCTTTTATTGAAATTTTAAAGAAAATCTTTCAACTTTAACTTTAGTTTTAAAGTTTAAGTGTTTTTATCTTCACTTCAATTCAAGGTTTATACCCTTATTTAGGGTGAAATGAAAGATAGGTTTTCATCTTTTGTTGAAAGTATCATTTTTTATGAAATGTTTCAAGCTTGATGATTGATAATTTTGTGATCTCTGTTAATATACTCTATAATATACCTGAAAACACGACAGCCCCTAGCCGTAGGGTGGTCTTGGTGGTCTGGAGCAGGTCGGCAGCAGCAGGCCGGTGCTGGTGCAGCCGCAACTGACAGATAATGGTGGGTTTATTTTTAGGGTATGGAACTTAGGGGAATTGAAAACCCAAACACGCAAAGAAAACAAAGGAAACGCCTCTATACACAATCAAGTTTTCTTGATTACTAATTCAACCCTAATAATTCAAAAAATTCAGACTTTCCATAATTCTAGAGTTCAAGGGAAGAGATGGAAGAACCATTAAATTGCATCCTTAATAACTTCAAAAAAAAAAAAAACAATAATAATTTATAATTTAAATTTCTTACCTTAGAGAGATGAAGCCCCAAGATAAATTGTAGATTGTAAGCCAAATGATTTTAGAGGAAGGAAATAAAATTAAGAAATTAGGGTTCTTAGACTGGCCGTCGAGTGGGAGTTTTTAGAATGAAGAATTAGGTGAATAGGGTTCTTGTGGCATGCGAATTCTTAATATATCTTCAAACTTTATTTTATTTTTTAAGTTGTCTTTAGCCACGCTTCTTAGTGTGGCTGATTTTGAAAACTTTATGTTCTCAGCTGTGTTTTAGCCTCACTTATAAGCGTGGCTGAATTGATTATATATTTTTTAATTCTCCTTTAGCCACGCTTATAAGTGTGACTGAATTTATTATATTTTCACATTATTTAATTAACGTGTAGCCACGCTTATAAGTGATATTATTAGTCTCACGCTTAATAAGCGTGCCTAAAATGCAATAAGTGAGACTAATTGCAAAAATGTCTGCCACACTTAAATAAGAGTGCCTAAATAAGTGTAGCTACTTGCAACTTTTTTTGTAGTGATATTATCTATTTATATTCCTTATCCTTATTTATATTATTACTATTATTTTTTACTTAAAACGCATAGACTACTACTATTTTCTACTGTTCATAAACCAAAATATGGGTTTTTGAACAGTATTGAAGAGTACTTTTATCTCCTCATCACTTGAACAATACTCCGTTTTCTCTGCTCAAGGCTTCACCTCTTTCGCCTCTCTCTTCTTCCATTCTCCATGTCGATCGTTGCTCAAGGCTTCAAACTAAGCTCAGTATTAGCCCCTACTTTGGCTCTCGCTAAAATGTATCAACGGTGAGTACTCCTGCTGTCTCAAGAACACTTTGAGGTTCTATTCAATTTTTAGGGTTTTCGATTTTTAGGTCTTGTTTAGGTATTTATTTTTAATTTTGATTTTAACAGTTTGGGGAATTAGGATGTTATTGTTTCAGAACTTTGAATGATGAAACTAGAATTCGAGCACCATTTGTCTGGAATTTCTTATGAGAATGAGCCGACGTTACTCAAATAGTAGTTAAAGGTATCAAAGTTTCTATCTTTCTTGTTTAATCTTGATCTAATTGACTATTGGTTTCAATTTTAAGTATTTTTGAAGGTTTGAGTTGTTTATTTTTTCAATTTCAATCAACCAAAAATTTTACCCTCAAAACCTATCATTTTATTTTTGAGAGAGACAGATTATGATTTGTATTGTTGATTGCATCTATCACTCCTTTAATTGTTTAATTTGAAAAGTAATTAGTTTTTCAAGTTAGGATTTCGTATTAATAAGGTACTTAGGGTTTTAATTTGGGAATTTAGGGTATTAAATTGGGAATTTAGGATATTTAATTGGGAACTTTGTACTCATACACTTCACACATGAACAACAAGAAGGTGAAACATGTATTTTGTTCATATAGTTACTTTTGTATGATGCATTATTCCTTTGTTAGAAGTAGTTTCTTATACTGTTGTTAAATTAAATTTTAGAGAAAATCAATTAAGAAGAAACAGGTTAATCTAATCCATGTTTATTAAAATGTTTTGATACTATCAGCTACTAAGCTCTTAGTCTCGCATTGTATCTATATTTCTAAATAAACCTAAGCTGATCGTGAACGTGTAGCTCATTTGTTTGACTTTAACAGTAGTTGCCGTTGCTACTGACTTATCAAGGAGTTGTGGCAGCTTCGATTGACTTGTTGATGAACTCATTGGTACAATGGTTGGGTCAGCTGACTCAATTTAATTCTTTAAATGTGCAAGTGTTATTTTTTGCTGTTTATTTTTTAGAAGATTACAATTCCTATAAATCAGTCTAGAGAGTATATCTCTAATTAAGAGTTGCACTTGTAAATGTAGAACTACAATATATTATTAATTCATATTATTATTTGGTTTGGATTGACTTGATTTGGTTATGAAGTTAGTTTATAATCATTAATTTGCAATGCTACCGTTGTAGTCTCTACTCTACTCACCTTGGCTTGAATTAATGTTTGCTCCCCACTAAATTACTTTGATAATTACAAATTCAAGCCTCTCAGCCTTTTGTTACTCACATAATGCTAGCTCTGATTGGTTATTGATAGGTTACTTGGCCCTGAAATGGTGTTTGCAGGATGTTTGACATGTCGATTTGCTGATGGCAAGCTAATGTCCAAGATTTTGAAGCAACACCAGCAGCCTCCCTATATGAATCCAGCAATAGTGCAGCAGCAGTTATGTCTTCCTCGAATTTGTTCTAGTGTTTGCAGGATGTTTGACATGTCGATTTGCTGATGGCAAGCTAATGTCCAAGATTTTGAAGCAACACCAGCAGCCTCCCTATATGAATCCAGCAATAGTGCAGCAGCAGTTATGTCTTCCTCGAATTTGTTCTAGTGTTTGTCCACGGACTGCATTTCTTGTTGCTTACGTTTTAGCCACTGCCAGCAGCACCAGCAGTCCATCCCCGTTGTAGCTGATAGCTGTTTTTCTGCATACATGTGCAACAACTTTTGTGCCCATGAAATACAGTTGATGGTGTTCCTCAATGCACCTCTTAGCTGTTGTCCTGCCTTCATCCATAGTGCATAATTTTTTTATTTACTTTTTAATGTACCGGGGACTCTAGTGTTTTTGTCCGGTTTTGTTTCTCTAGATAGCGAGTAACTCATACTTAGCTCTTGTATTGTAACGCCGTCTGTGACATTATTTTTGAGATATCCCCTTGGATATCTGGATTTGTTACCTTTGATTGTAACTATTTTGATTTTAGTATTAATAGAAAATTTTTTGACAAAATAAACATAATAATAATAATAATAATAATAATAATAATAATAATAATAATAATAATAATAATAATAATAATAATAATAATAATAATAATAATAATAATAATAATTAAAATGATAGTTATACTCATTAGCCACGCTTATTTTGTGTGTAAAAACAAGAGCAAAACAATTGACTATGAATTCATTTAGCCTCACTTATTAAGTGAGGATAGTGTTCAACACCTATAAGCGTGGCTACAGGTACTACCAGCCACTCTTATAAGCGTGACAAAGAGCCATTTTAGCCACGCTTATTAAGCGTGCCTAAAATTTACCCACACAAGCAGAGACCTCGCTTTTTTAAGCGTGGCTAAATCTATCAGCCTCACATATAAGCGTGCCTAAATGCATTTTTAAGCGTGGGTAACTGCAACTTTTTTTGTAGTGATGTCCCCCATTAAACTGTCGTTGAAACCTCTGACCATTGTTACCTTGATTATCTACCCCAGTTGATCGATTTCCTTGCCTCCCAAAATCAATCTGGTGTTGGGGTCGATGTTGTTCCCCTATCGGTCGATTTTCATGCTCTTTCTTTATGTAGCACTCGAACTCCCTATGCCCTTTCTTATGACAGAAATTACATTCAACTAAATTCCCTTCGCAATCCTTTCCGGGGTGGTTTTTCTTACACCTCCTGCAGAAGTACTTCCTTTCCTTTCCATCCCGATCTAGCAAAGGTTTTGCTGGCCTTGCTTCCCCCCTGAATCCAGGATTCACACCACAACTGCTCCCTTGAAAGCCACCAAAGGTTTTTGGCTTCTTCAAGTGGAAACTTACAGGTGCCCCCACTACAAAAAATGTTGCAGATACCCACGCTTAAATATGCAGTTAGGCACACTTATATGTGAGGCTGATGGATTTAGCCACGCTTAAAAAAGCGAGGTCTGTGCTTGTGTGGGTAAATTTTAGGCACGCTTAATAAGCGTGACTAAAATTACTTATTGCCACGCTTATAATAGTGGCTGGTAGTACCTATAGCCACGCTTATAGGTGTTGTAAACTATCCTAACTTAATAAGTGAGGCTAAATTATTTCATAGTGAATTTCTTTGCTTGTATTTTCACATACATTATAAGCGTGGCTAATGAGTATAATTGACATTTTAAATAATTTTGGCGGTAAATTATTATTATTATTATTATTATTATTATTATTATTATTATTATTATTATTATTATTATTATTATTATTATTATTATTATTATTATTATTACAAATAAAAGACTTTTTCATTCACAGAAAAAAACAAATACATCAAGTCATAGAAATCGGAAAATCCTATTTGCGTCAGTGTGGACCGAAGCCCACCTTCTAGGAAGGGTTTCCCCGGCCCACTCTTCATGTCCATACGGGCAAAAACCGAGACCAAGAAAAGCGACATAAGAAGTCAGCTAAAAACTTCTATACAAAGTAAACTATAATTACATTAAAATTGCAAAAAAAAAAAAAAAAAAGCTACTTTTGAAATTAAGAAGTAGCTTGTAAGGCCACCACCAAGTAGCACACCAACAGTGTGATTCCCAAATCACCAGCAACTCAGCAATATCTTCATAAGCCAAACTTCTCAAAGCACATCAGAATAATGTAAGCTAGAAAATCAGAAGCATCCCAAAAGAACAATCATCAGCCCAGCATTAAGTGAGGTCAATCATGTCAGCAGGATCACAAACCAGCCTCCAAATCAGCATCTTGAGGTGCTCTTCAAGTGTCATCACCACTACAGCCAATATCAAGGTCCTCATTAAGAGATTCAATAATTTATTCAATTTGTTAATTCTCATAGACCTTTGACTAAAAAAATTTATTCACCCAAAAGTATTTTTCCATAATGAAAATTAGCTTTCAAAAGATGTAAACTCCCAAAAAAATTAAGCATCCAGAAGTAGGGGAGCAGAAAAATGTTCATTGGTTCTATGTAAAAATATTTAATATATGGAATTTACAAAACAATTTGAATTTATAAATACTGAAAAACAATTTAATAATTTGCCTTTATAGTAATTCATCATTATATACTCCCTACGTTCTACCCATTGAATTAGCATCATTTGCTATATTTGTCTGTCCACTCATTTTGCATCATTTCTATTTTAGAACAATGACCTACCATTTTCTTTTAATCTCATAAATACATTTTAATATTCTTTTAGTTTCATCACACAATTCATTCTCTCTTTTTATTCATTACCAAATATCCACCTTTTTCCTAAAAAAACACTCAATTTCTCTGTTACTAATTCAAAGGGATACAGTAGTATAGTATGCATTAGTGACTAGACTAAAAAGATCTTGTATCTCCATTAGAAACACTGTTCTGTTGGCAGTGATATTAGTAATTTTAAGGTTCGTGTACAGGTTATTTATTACAGGACATCTATATTGTTTCAATGATTAGAGAAGCACCAAAAATAGAATACAAACGGTTAAAAAACAAGTAAATCATACCTATCCCATTGACCCACACCAGCATCTCCTCCAAGTCCAAGCCCTTCCCAGACCAACTACAAGTGACAAAGAAGTCGGCAGAGGACATTATTGAGTGACAATATAATGATACTGCATCTGTGCATACAATTACATATCTACATGTATAGAAAATAGAAAATTATATCAAAGCGTATTTTGTTTTATGTATTTGAAGCAGAAGATGTGATTCTGATGTTTTCAACTTCATTGAGAGAGGTTGGGTCTGCAATAAGCTCCTCCAAAACATGACCATACAATTTCATCTCAGCTAAAGAGAAATCCTATAATTATATAAACCCAGTATCAAAAAAAAAAGAAAAGAGAGAAGCAACTCAACTAGAGCAATAACTTGAGCAGCATCCTCTCTCTTCCAGTATTCTAGACCAGAGCAGCAGAGAACAAGCTCCATGAAATCTTTACATAGTCACAACTCACAAGCAACTACTTCTAGATCAACCAACTAAGCCATCAGCAAGCGGCAATAATAACAACAGATTACTGCACAGCGCATCTCAGCAAGAAATCAGTAGACAACAGCTCCAATCAGCAAGAAAATCAGTAGACATTAACAACCGATTAGTAAACATCAGACAACAGCCATACGCAGCTCATCGCACCAGTAGCATCAAAAACATTGTCAACACCATCAGCTCATACTATCAGAGAGCAGTAGCCCTCAATCAGCAACCAACTCCAATAAGCATGTACATCATGTAGCATAGGAGGAAAAATAGGAAGATGCGCAAGCAAAATTAGCAACATTAGAAATAAGCAACATCAACATCAAGTGCAGCAGTAGGAGCAACACTGTGCACTGTGCAGCAGTAGGAGCAACACTGTGCACTGTGCAGCAACTCTGATTTGCATCACTGCTCCAAGATTAAACCAACAGAAAGCACAATCAGCAGTAGGAGCAGCAAAAAAGACACGGTGCAGCAACAGTAGAAGCACCTAATTTGTATAAATCTACCAACCCAGAAAAGTTTTTGATAAAATTTAAAGAACCCAATAACGATTTCAGAATTAAACGCCATATAACTTTTTAAACGATTAAATGAAGACAAAATGACTCAAAAAACTTAACCTTTTGGCAAGGCTAAATAAAAACAACAAGATTAACACATCAAAACCCTAAAATTCGAACTGTGAAAGACGAAGAGCTATCTGTTCAATTAGTCAAAAAACTAAGAAGGTTTAAATGAAACAACAAGATTAACACATCAAAACCCTAAAATGAACAATTTCTAATCAAAATCCAAAAAACCCAACAATTTTCGACAACAAAAACAGAAATCAAAGAAACAAAACTAAGGAAAACGAAAATCAGATACCATGGAAGACAACCTTTAAGATTAAACAATCATTGAGAAGAAGCACAAGGAGCAGCGACAGTGAGAGATGAGATGGTGATGCAGGATGTACAGGTTGTGCAGGCAATGGGGATGTATGGTCAGGGAGAATGGAGGAATTGGGTTTTTAGGGTTAGGGATATTAGGTTTTGGGGATTTTTAAGGTTTTAGGATTAGGATTACTGGGTTATGGAGAAGGGAAAATTGGGTTATAGATTATATTTTTTTTATTTTTTATTTTAATTTACATTTAGCCACACTTATAAGTATGGCTGAATAGATTACATATATTACATTATTTCATTGAATTTTAGCCTCACTTATAAGTGAGATTGTCATTCTCATGCTTAATAAGCGTGCCTAATTATACAAAGTGTGGCTAATTGCAAAATAGCTTGCCACACTTGAATAAGTATGGCTAAATAAGTGTAGCTACATGCCACATTTTTTGTAGTGCCCCCTGAGGTCTGACCTACCAATTCCTTTCTCTTTTCTGTAAAGTTATTCTTCTCCTTTTCTCTCTCCTTCCTTATAATATTCCCTACCTGAGCTGCACGCTTATACATCTGCTCTAACGTGCTGTAACGATCACTTTCAATATGCTTTTGTATATCGATCGATAACCCCAGCTCAAAGCGTTGCATTTTCTTCTCTTCAGTGGGTACATCATCTGGACAGTATTTGATGTACTCCATGAACTTGTGGTAGTATTCATCAACAGTCAAACTACCCATTTCAAATCAGGCAAACTCATTCGATTTATCCTTCCTCACGTGTAAAGGGTAAAACTTCTCCCGCACAGCCCTTTTAAACATAACCCAATCGAAAAGTCCCTCAGCTTGTTCTATTAACCCCGCCTTACTATTTGTCCACCAATAGTCTGCTTCCCTAGTCAAATAAAAAGCTGCCTGATTAACTTTCAGTTCTTCTGGACATTCTACTACATCAAAAAGTTTGTCAAACTCTCTTAACCAATGTTCAAGTTCTGATGGTTCTCCCTTACCATCAAAAGGAGATGGTTTGTTCTGGCTAATCCTCTTGCTCATCTCAGAAGCCTGTTCAGGCAAGGACCTCACTTGTGGCGCACCAACCCCAGCTAACGCCTTAACTAAACTCCTTAAAGCTCGGTTAGTTCCATTCTTAGCTAGCCTTTTTCGGGAGAGAGGAGGCATCTTCTGCAACCAAAAGAATGGTACTAATTACTAACGTGTCCTAAGGTCCCATAGTTTCTTAAGAAAAGAGGTGCTTGAAATAAAATAAACATAAATAAATAATCACACATACACACATCCAGTTGTCTATAAGAATATTATTATTTGTTGTGGCTATTAAACCATTCTAACATATCGTAAAACAAACGAAAGAAACAAAAAAAAGCACTGAAAACAACTCAATATAATGTTTTATTGATAATTTTTTATTAATTTATAACAACTTACGCCAAGCGTTTCACATTATTAGAAAAAAAAAAGAACAACTAAAAAGATAACAAAACAAAAAGGAAGGTAAAATAAGAAATTAACGCCAAGCATCCATAACATCAACAGACTCATCATAATTAGTTATGTCAAAATCTTCATCATCTCCATCGTCTCCGGAGTCGGTACTAGAACTCATGTATTCTTCTTCTAATTCCCAGTCGCTATTCATTGGACTACTTATTGGCAACTCTTCTTATTCTTCCTCAGGATCCTCCTCATTTGAAAATTCCCCTCCAAATTCAACCCTAAATCCATACAGATCATAGTGGGATCCCCAACCTTCTCTCTCATCTTCGCTAGTATTCTCTATAGGACCCGGTGGTTCCTGTTTAGGGTCTCGCATCTCAAAAACATTCCCAAACATTGACCTGAGGTCTACTAGTGGAGGGTCAGATTGATACCCACCTCCTATATGCTCCATAATTGTATCAGATTCTTCCTTTATATGGAGTTCTTCCTCCTCCATAGGTTCTACCTTTTCATCACGTTCCTCTTCTTCCATTTCCTCCTCCTCTTCGGGGTCTTCTTCTTCATCTCCATCATACCCCTCTCCTTCTAAGGTTCCGTTTTGGAAGTTAACTCCACTTGGCTCCCTCGGGGTTACTTCTACCACCTTCCTTGACTCAGATAAATGGTGTATCCTATCTAGATCCTTCTCTATGTCGAAACATACCCTATTAGCCTTTGTTTTTATCATAAGCATCCTTTCCCTATAATCCCGGATGTTCTCTCCATCTCTTATCTTCCAAATGTCATTATTCACAACTTCCCTCCACGCAGTTTCTGGGTCAAAGCTTGTTACAACGTTAGTTGGGTTAGGGGTTACTGGGGCCTTTCCTTTGTCCATGATCCTAAACATATGCATGAAACGGGAGGTAATTAAAAAAAAAAAGTTGACAAACGAAGTCACTTATACTATTATAAGGTCTTAACGGTCCCCTCCCAAACAAACCCCAAGACATATCACAAACATCCAGTTTTAATACATAGATTCTATCCCAACTCTCTCTACTAAGGTCAAGTATTCCTTTATCTCTAAAGGAACGTTGGCTCTGATACCAATTGTAACGGTCCGGTTCGCGTGAGCCGGATAATCATATAAAAATATGAGTCCGGTTCACAACTGGACACTTAGTGAGAAGATTCCCATCCAAGATCGTCAACGTTCCATTGATAAAGGAATTTAACTAAGCGAAAATTAAAGCATATGGTAGCAACAGGATTGTAAAGTTAATAATACAACTTGAGAACCCAACGGCCTCTACTAACGAAACGACAAAACAAACTGGTTTAAATTCCATTACACAAGTGTAAATTATTTTTTTCTATATTTATTATTACATAAAGCGCGGTCTTGGGTGACGTGATCCTAACTTCGACTTCACTCCAATTCCCACCTGCAATCAACCTGCTAGTTGTCGATTGACAACGGAAGCAAGTTCAAAAGAACAATCCAATACACGTCAGAGACAACATACAAAATATCAACAAGTGGAAAACAAGCAATGTGTTCACCCTAGCATGCAAAGGCTCTAATATATATATTTATTCAAAACCCCCACTTGAAACGTTTCCCATCCTATTCGGGTCGTCCAAGTAATAATCTAATTCGTTTGGAGGAATACACTTGGGAGAGCTAATCTCAAGGCAACCACCGACCTAAGACGTTGCCCGTCCTGTTCGGGTCGTCAAAGGTTAAAGTATGCATACCCCCATGGTGACCGTAATGATCCAAAACTGCCATGGGAACAAAATTATTATAATCCATTCCAATTTATTAACCCATTGGGACAACCAAAACATCCATCCTCAATTTCCAAGTTAAACTTTTTTCAAATTATTTGAGGTGTCTAATCCTTATGTGAGTCACAATGCAATAATCAAGAATGAAACAACATTACTTGCACAACCACGTATAATGTATGGTCTAAGCGTGTACCTTTAAGCAACAGCAAACAGCGATAATTCAAATGCTACAGGAATTTCACCCTCTTATGAATCGAGGTCCTAAACAAACAAACACACAAAACGAACACGTATTAGAACGTGTTTTCACCTCTAACTCATTCTATACCACTAACATATCAATAAGACTTAGTAATTTTAATTGATTTCATCAAATTCCAAATAACTCAAAATTCCATTTCAAACCAGAAACTTAAACTGTCAATTCGGACAGTTTAGAAAATCCAAATGAAAAATCCGACTGCGCCACTGCGTCCGGAACGCATCAATTACCTTGGACACCAATTTTCAAAATTTCTAAAATCCATTTACCATTTTTAATTATTTTAAGCGTTTAAACGACTTTAATATACCAATTAAACAAAACGACAACGAAAACACATACCTCTTAAAGGAATATGAGGCGTCACTTCTGGGACAGCTATGGCTGTCCGGAAATTCGTGCCATATAACATAATATCGCATTTCGATCATTCCTTTCATATGAAAAGGAAGATCCACTTTACAATTCATAACTAAGAAAATAACAAAAACCGAATCGTAAAACAACATAAATCCAAATTCTTAATACACAATCTCTTAACAATTTCAACCACATTTAATTACTATCCCACACGTAAAATTTATCCACCATCGAACACGAAACCATTCAAACACATATTAAAACGATAAATTCAAATAATAGAATTAGATACTTGATCTTTGCACACATCGACTATTATATATATATATTTTTTTTTTTTGTAGAATTCATAAGCCAAACGGCCATATGATTCTAACCACATATATAAATAAATTCAACCCCTTAAAACAAATCAAATTGTGTTAAGGAATTTATACACAAAAATTCAAAACATGAATGTTTATTTCATTTAATTCACACAACTAAACTCCTTCTTGCAAATTGAAATTTTGCTAGGGATTTTAAGATCATAAATAAAATTTAAATATTAAAAGGTTTTATTCTCATAACAAAATTTGAATTTGTTAAAGAATATAAATCAAATGAAAAACTTTACACAAATTATATTAACCCTTTTAACAAATTAATTTTGTTAAAGGATTATATAAATAAAATTTACATAGAAATACTCAATCCTCCTAAAAAGTCATAGGATATCACCATATTTTATAAGGAAAACATAATTTTCTTCAAAAGAAAATAAAATCTAATATTATCAATTGAATTTTCACCTACCTTTTGAAATAAAAAGGTTGAATGAAGACAAAAATCCCTTTTTTTTCTAGTGGCAGCCGAAAACAAAGAGGAAGAAAAGGGGAATTCTTTGTTTGATTTGTGAAGTAAGGTAAAAAGGAAAAACTATCTTACAAACAACCCAATTTATACACAATTAACAACCCTTAAGCTACCCATAACCCCCTCTTAATTTTGCCATAAAACTCACTTAAGAAGGGAGTTACAAAAACCCTCCATTAACCCTCATGACAACCGGCCCCATAATTACTACTACATTATTATGTTGTACCTGAACAAGGTATTCAATTCTAAGATATTTTTTAATTTCAAGATATTTGTTAATTGTATATTATAACTTGAAGCTATATACTGTTATGTATAGAGCTGGAAGTTCTTGCAAGTGAAGGTGGAAGAGGTTGTACGTCAGAAACAAAGGAAAAAAAAAGGAAAGGAGGCAGTTAAAGGTATAAATTTTATTTTTTATTTTTATATATTATCTAATTATTTAATCTGAATTTGTGTTACTTTCCAGATATTTATTGTTTTTCTTGTGTTGTATTATGATTTTAAACTATGAAAAAAGTTTCAAAGCTTGTTTCATCCGAGATTTTTACTAGTACAAGTTCAAGTGAATCTTCATCTGATGATCAAAATCAATCAGAATCGAGAAGTGATGATAGTGAGAATGAAGAAAAAGGTATTTTTTTTTCTTGTACTTTATACTTTTTCATGTTGTTTTTTAATTGTGTGTTATTGTAATTAAATTTTTTTTGTTTTTCTATATAGAAATTGAACCAAAGATGAAAATTGTTAATCAAAGGAAAAGAAAACAAATAACAGGTTTGCGTTTTAAGAAATTTAAGTTATTTACAGTTTTTTTTTTTTTTTTTGCTTTAAAATAATTTTTTTTTTGTAGCTGTTCATATTCAATCGCCTTCTAGGTTGACTAGAAGTCGTGCTTTGCAGTTAAGGTTAGCTTCTCAAAAAGCTAAAGCTTCTGTCCGGAAGAAGAATGTTGCATCTTCATCTGTTATTGTTTTTCCTCCTGACGAGTGAGTAATCAGAATTTGTTGATATCTTTTAGCTGAGTTGCTATTAATGATAATTATGTTTCTTTTTGCTTAGTTTTGGTTGTTATTTATAGTATTATGCCGTGCTTTTGAAATTGATTTATGTTTTTCTATAATTGATCCAGTTAACATTGATCATAATTTGCTCCAGTTAAATTATACCCAACAAAAAACGTTTGTGTAGAATTGCCAGTGAACATTGATCATAATTTGAGTTTCTCTATAATAGACGTATGTGTAGAATTTAGTAATGTTGATTTTAAGACATGTTAGGTTTTTAACAGAAACGTGGATTAATTTGTTCTTATATTGTGCATTTGATTTCCATCTCTTTCAAAGAGGTGTAAATATTAATTTGTAGTTGATATCTTTGTGTACCCATGTTTTAAGTGAGTTGCTATTGATGATAATTATGTTGCTTTTTGATTAGTTTTAGTTGTTAGTAACATTTATAATTTACGTGGCAGGGGAAAAGAATCTTTCCATTTGCTTTCGAATGTTGGGGGACTTATGATGTTGGGTGATATGATGTCTGTCAAACAAAAAGAAGATTTAAAATAAATTGGTTTTGATGGGTTGTTACATGTAAATTTGTTAAAAAGTTTTTCATGGGATTGTGCGTTGGTTAATCCAACAATATGACACAGAAACAAGTGTTTTTATTGTAAATGATACAACTAAGTTTACAATAACAGCATTTTATGTCTGTGACATTTTTGGTTTGCAAATAAGTCCTTCAAATCCTGTTATTGAAACTTCTAGGCAAAGAAAAAACAATCCTGATACCTACTTGATTGAGCAGTGGAGGGAGAAATTAAATTGTCAAAGTAGGAAAATTTCTTCTAAAAAGTTGTTTGATATGATTGTCACTGATTTGAGGGATGGGGTCCTGATTTTAAACGATTTTTTATTATGTATGTCATGGTTACATATTTAGCACCCACTCCTCACAAACAAGTGGATTGGAGTTTAGTTAAGCCTTTAGAGGATGTTGCTGCGTTAGGGTCGTTAGATTGGTGTGGTTGGGTCTTGAAAAGGTTAAGGGAAAATGTTAGAAGGGCACAAAAGAAAGAATTGAAATACATTCCTGTTTGTGTTACTATTTTGGAGTTGGCATATTATCATCGTTTTAGCATGAGGGGAGTTTGGCCTTCCAAAGAATTACCCCTAGTGCAACATTGGACATATGATCTTTTGAAAGAGAGAGCCAAGTCTGAGTTGAAAGCTAGATCCATGGGGCTGGGTGAGTTTGATACTTGTACTTTCCCAATCTCCTCAAAGAAGATGGACAAGAACATTGTGGATCTTCAACAAGCAAATGTGGTTCAAAAGGATTATTTGTCGATTCCCTTGCCAGAAGGGTACAAGATAGTTAGTGATGAAGAGATTCATAATGACTCAAAAGATGTGAGTTTACTTATTTTGCTGTTATGTTTTATGTCTTTTAAGACATTTACTATTTCGTTCTGAGATTTTCATGTTGCTTTTTAGTGATTAAAGTTTTCATGTTTATGTGCTATACTTATTGTTTGTATTCTGCATAGTTTTCATTTTTAGTCATTAAAGTTTTCACGTTATGTTGTAAACATTTTTTATGTTCACTTTTTTTTATCGAACAATTAAATGTTAGCTTTTTAACAGTTTTATTGTTTCGTTCCTGACTTTTTATGTTACTAAACTTCATGTTTATGTTACTGACTTTTTAAGTTTTCATGTTTTAAGTTCACTTTCATGTTTATGTTACTGACTGTTTATCAAATGTTACTGATCTACAATTTATTGTTTCTTTTCTGATTTTTTATTTTACTTTTTATCAGGAAATTGTTAAGGAATTAGTTAAGATGAAAAGGAATATTGATATTGTCACTCAATATCATATGAATAACTTCAAAAGATTGAAAGCAAGGGCTACTGAAGCCACAACCTCAAGTCGGCAGAATATGCGGAAAGACTCTTTATCACCAACATTTTCACAATGGCTTTCTAATCCTAATTTGTGGAAAGAAATTGATGATGTGGTTGATAAACTTATGGATGTTAGGACAAGAGCTTCTAATATTGACTTTCCATCATTTGACTTAGGATTGGAAGGAATTGAGAATCTTAATGTTGGGCAAGCAAAGAAGAAAGCTAATGTTGATAAAGGAAAGAAGAAGATGATTTGATGAAACCAAATGTTGTCTTTGAAAAACTCTTTTGTGTAATCTCTTTATATGATGTAACCTTATTATGATGTTAGTTTTGTGATGAAAGCAAATGTTATCTTTAAACAAAATGTGGTTGACAAACTTATGAAAGTAGTAACGGTTTTATAGCTTTTAGTAACATATAACTTACAAACTGTATGTTTTATGCATGTTTTATATTAATATTTGTCTTTCTTTCAATTTATGTTATATTTAAATACCATGCATGTTTGTGTACTTTTTCAAATTCTTTATTTCTACTCTAATTGTTTTATGAAGTTTAGCAACATAAGTATCATTTTTTCATCCTTTATATGATTATTGGAATTTAATAATAGTAGTATTTTTTTTTTTGAGGATAATAATAGTAGTATTTACTTCTACTTGTATAATGTTTCTTAATATTTTCTTAATATTCATATTGAAGATAAACTATAATGTTCAATTACAATTTTCAGAATATTCATATCCATAGTTGAAAGAAACCTTTTTGTAGAACAAAGAAACACATAGGTAGTAGAGAGAAACATAAATATCTCCAATTACATTTCTAAACAATTACATAAATATCATACAAAATATTTTTAAACACATGTAGTAGACAAAATATTTCTAGTATAAAACTACATATGTTTTAGATATAATAATTCTAAACAATTACATAAATATTTCTAAACACATTTCTAGTAGAAAACTAGTACAAAACTACAGTCTAATCAGTTTTTTGATCTTGAAGTGTGCAGTAACATCTTCTTCTCCAGCAGCAACACAAAATGTGTACCTAATCGAAGACAAAATATTTCTAGTACAAAACTACATATGTTTTAGATATAATAATTCTAAACAATTACATAAATATTTCTAAACACATTTCTAGTAGAAAACTAGTACAAAATAAACTACAGTCTAATCACTTTTTTGATTTTGAAGTGTGCAGTAACATCTTCTTCTCCAGCAGCAACACAAAATGTGTACCTAATCGAAGACAAAATATTTCTAGTACAAAACTACATATGTTTTAGATATAATAATTCTAAACAATTACATAAATATTTCTAAACACATTTCTAGTAGAAAACTAGTACAAAACTACAGTCTAATCACTTTTTTGATCTTGAAGTGTGCAGTAACATCTTCTTCTCCAGCAGCAACACAAAATGTGTACCTATTCAAAGTTCAAAATAACAAATTTTAATAGTATGTTGAGGTTATCAAAACAATTATATTTTTAGAATCATGACTTGCTTGATCTTGTACTCTTTTTCATGCTTGTATTATTTCTGAAAAAAACAATTGAATAATATAAATAAAAAATAATAACAACAATTTTTTATAAGAAATAAGTTGAAAAATACAAGAAGCACTTACTTTTTGTTCTTGTCTGGGCATGTACGACTATTATGACCAGCGATGTTTCCACATGTTTTACAGCGCCTTGGAATAATAGACCTATTAGCCTCTTTGTCATTACAATCACTTTCCTTTCTAGTGCCCTTATGCAGATTCACTTAGAGACAATGATGTGTAACAAGAGGGGGGGGGTGAATTGTTACTTTCGCACTTTGAGTATTTTTAGCCCTTTTTCTTGCGGAATTTGAATAACAAAAATACTCAAGACAATATAAAAGAAAACTATAAACGGAACACCAAGATTTAACGTTGGAAAAAGAACCACGACCCACTAGGGATTTCTCTTCGCTATTATTTTATGTAAATCACTTCTCTATTACATAAAATGACTTATCCTCTCTACTCTTTTTCTTCTCTTGGTAACTCCTTACCGTTTCTCTTCTACTCACGGTAACCTCAAACCGTTTCTCTACTCACGGTAACCTCTTACCGTTTCTCTTCTCTACTCTTCTCTCTTCCCTTTAGACTTACCCAAGTCTAAATAACAAATTCACTCAAATAAACCATTTACAAGATTTATCTAAAATGGATGAATCATATCAAGAATAGCACAAGGATTAAATCTTGAAATTAATTAGCAATTAAAATCAATCAAGATTTCCTCTCTTTATTTTGTAAACCTCACGAAATATTTTTGGGCACAATATTTTCGGAAAAATAAATCTCTCTTAAATGATCACCAAATGTGCCGGTTGTTAGAAAAATCATTTATATAGATTTTTAGATTTAATTTGCCCATAATCCCATGATCAAAGATAGTGGGAGTTGAGGGCTAGTTTACGCGTGAGAGTGGTAGGAAAGCTTGGTAGTTACTCCAAGTTTTCTTGTCTTTTAGCTAAAAATAGCTAAGACAATTTAAGAAAACTTATTTTAAGATCCTAATTTTAAGGAGACTTTTTAGGAGTTAGTTATCTTAATTTCTTAATTGATTTCCTTGTGCATTCTAGACTTAATTTATCCGTACAACAAAACTAAAAAAGAAAAATAAAAATTAAAAATTATTTTCCTAATTATTTTTGTTGACTTCTCCTCTGACCGCTGATTCTGGGAACACTGCAATGTCTCCGATTGACCAATCTTAGAACTCTGACTTGATCTTGGAACAGTTAATATGTAGTCCCTTTTCAACGCTTAATGGTCCATCAACGACCCTTATAAAGATCGGATATTTGACCTATCAAAACAATCTCAAAGACAAAATATGTTTGTTTATTAAAGTTTATGTTATCATCAAAACCAAATGGGCCAACACCTTATTTGAAGATACTTTTGGATTTTGGATGCTAATAACTTCGGGTGCTATACATCCAATAAAATTCTCTAAATCTTGATCTTTTGTTTGTTCGACTAAACTTTTTTTCTTTTCTACAAGTTCACTTGAATAGTCTTTCAATTTGTCCAATAAACCTTCAAGATCATCTATACTACTTTCAGCCAAACCAACACAACGATGAACTTCGTTCCAATTACATCTCCTAATATCCTTTTTTTTTTTATCATCAATAATAGAATCAATTAACTGTACTCCATTAACATCATATACATGAGTTTTTAAAGCATGTTTAGACCACCTACTCAAAATGTGTTGCTCAGACAATTTATTAACACCCTTAGCATTTAAAACCCACAAAGAATGTTTACATAAAATTCCAACACGTCTAAACATCATACATGAGCAATCCACCTCAAGTGTTTTTGGATCAAAAACAACAGTAAAAAGCCTTTTGTTGCCCAAATAAATCACTGAAAAGCAATCTTTACCATTCTCAACATGATGTTTGTCCAGCCCACATTCAAAACAAGCAGCGCAAATTTCAGCTTGAAAATCATAAAAAGCAGCAAGAGTATATAAGGAAGCAACATGTTTTTCCAACATTAATGGTGTTTTAAGTGGTGGAGTAAACAATTTATCCTTACTTTCAAGTATTTCTAGTTTATGACGTTGTGTATCCATTGCGCTTTGAAATCGCATTTGAAGCTCGACTAAAGTGAGAAACTTGTTGACAAAAAAATTAAAAAAGTTATTCTCACTTTCTGACCTTGATGTAGTCCTAAACAAACCACCCATATAAATAGATCTAAAATAAGCAGGAACCCACATTTCTCTAGAAAACGGTTGTTTCCCCCCATAGCATTCAAAAAAGTCTGAAAAAGCTACGTATATGATGCAACATCGTTTATGATTATCTACACCCGTGAATGGCACAAACACCAAATTGTACTTATTAGTGCTATATGTAGCATCTATTGATATAGAGTCACCAAAAACAACATAATTTCTTCTACATGTACCGTCAGCCCATAATGCTAAGCATAGTGATTTGGATTCATCAACATCGAAGTCAAAGAAAAAGCTAGGGTAATTTTCTTTTTTTCTAAGAAATATTTCAACAAACATTTGACCATCAACATCATTTATATATCCTTTTAAATCCCATAAAAATTCTTAAAATCATCTAGGGATGAACCAATGCTCATGTAGCTTCCTACTTGCTCTTTCCACATTCTAAATGAACTAGTGGGACCTTGATTCAACTTCAAATTATTAAATATAAACCTTTTTTCTCCAATGTGCATGTCAGATGAACCTTTCAAATGCAACCGAGTAGTAGGAGATGCAAAACCATGGTTACGACCTTCTACAAACTTAAAAACAATATATTTTTCATCTTTAGTCCTACGAAAACCAATTACAGTAGGACAATTTACACGAGAATGTAAACGTTTTCTCGTAGTGTTAGATTTCACATTTCTCTACCCTTGTCTATTACAAACAAAACACTTAATCATTATAACATCATTAGTCTTTTTCTCCCCAAAACGTCTAACTTCAAAGCCACAAGCATTTGCATTATTCTTATAAAAACACAAACCATCATCTAATATATCAAATATCATATTTACTTCAGCAAGTAACTTTGCTTCACAGTAAGGAATTACTGTTTTGGGTTCCCCATATAGGGCTAAAGATGAATCAGATATTGGCTTAGGTGTGGAGCAACTAGCATTATCTATAACTAATTCATCAATTTCTTCTAACTGAACCTGAAAAAGAGAATTACAATATATTTTAATAAAAAGAAGCTTTTATACGTTAAAAAATAACACTAATAAAGCACAATGTCTATCTTTTTCAGAACACTCATTCTTCAGCATTTATATCAGTAAGTTAGGTCCTAACAATATTTATATCAGTAAGTTAGGTCCTAACAATTACAGTAATTGAAATCGAAGCAATTTAATATTTATAAACCCTAAATCATAAAGACAAACAGTAATGTAAAATGAGAAACGCATAATCGAAGAAAATCACAAAATTTCATAACAAAATAGTAACAATGAACAAAACCCTAATTCAAAACACAGAACAATTTAAATAAAAAATTCAACAAATAAAAGTAATAGGATTGATATTCACACCATTACTTGTAGGCGAAACAATTTTTGAGTTTGAAATGAATTTTTTGCTGCAATTCACTTTAAACTCCAATTTGTTCTTCAATAACTGTAGAAAATAGATAAAATTAGTTATTATTAATTTACAAAAAAACATGAAATTAAGAATTGGTTCTTGCCTTTTGTTGATGTGTTGTCGACTTGTGTGCTTCTTTAATGGCGGAAGTGAAAAAATCACGAAGGGAGAAGATTTTCGGAAGAGAGAGAAAGTTTCAGAGAAGAGAGAGAAGTAGG
>JAAKBH010001246.1:0-34297 GCA_019776075.1 Amaranthus palmeri
GTTGCTTTTCTTCCCGTTTTCTTTGTGTTTAATGCCTAGGATCCTCTCTTAATTCTCATAATTTCTGAGATTAAGAGGGAGTATAATGCTAATTCATTAGCAATATTGATTATGATTGCATTGAATCATAATCAATTGGGTGATTAAGGTTAAGGTACCTCTATTAGTATAAATAGAGGTCCTTGGGTGTTTGATTGTTTACACCTTGCACTAGCAATTTCTGAATACTCTTTTCTCTTCTCTCATTTGTTCTTAAGCTTGATCAAGAGAGTAATAACTTTTGTTCAAGTGATACAATTCTCATAATTTCCCTAAACACATTGTTATTGCATAATACAACCTAAGTACTAAGGTTGTGTTGTAATCGATTGTATCTCGTTGTGAATTTCCAAACAACTACCCAAGTACCTTTGTGGGGGAAATATCACAAAAGGATAGTGAGCACACGCCTTCGGTTTGTATCAAGTTTCCGGGTAACGTTCATCGTTACACAATTATCTTCATTTTATTTGTTGTTTTGTAAACATCTTGTAAGTTCTTCTTGTCATCAAACAAAGGGGTTTAATACAAATTCCCGAGTTGTAATTTGTGTTGTAATTATATACATCGTAATAATCTTTTGTGATACTCTTCATACGATGGCATCAATGAAGGACTTTACCTCTAACTTTGCTAAGTTAGAAAAGTTTGTCGGCGTCGACTTTAGACGTTGGCAAAAGAAGATGATGTTCATGCTCACTACCCTCAATGTGGCTTATGTTATAAGCTCACCCAAACCGGAGGTTGCTAAGTCGGATGATCCGGAAACGGTGATTCCGGAAACGGAGATACTTGAACAAAACCGTAAGAGATCAAAGTGGGAGAACGATGATTTCATATGCCGGGGACACATTCTCAATGGAATGCAAGATGCGTTATTTGACATCTACCAATATCATGAGTCCGCAAAAGAATTGTGGGATGCTCTTGAAAATAAATACATGGCGGAGGATGCTAGCTCCAAGAAATTTCTAGTAAGTAATTTTAATTCTTACAAAATGGTAGAAGATCGCCCAATCATAGATCAATTTCATGAATTGCAAAGAATGCATGCTAACCTTAAATTACATAAAATTGAAATTGATGAAGTATTTCTTGTTTCAAGCATAATAGACAAATTGCCTCCTTCATGGAGGGATGTTAGACATGCTCTTAAGCATAAAAGGGAGGAGATTACACTCTCCGACCTTGGACAACACATAATTGTCGAGTCTAGCATTCGGGTTCATGAGAACCGGAAGGATGATAATCCTAATGTACCTACTATAAACATGGTTGGGGAAGGGAAACCACAATCCCGTCCCGGAGATAAAAGGAAGAGGAATGACTCTTCAAAGGGGAAAGCTACTGATCCCAATGCCGAAAAGGTATGTTGGGAGTGTGGTAAACCCGGGCACCGAAGGAAAAATTGCTTCGTCTTGAAGAACAAGCAAAAGAAATCCAAGGGGAATGGTCAAGCTTCTACAAGCAAGGGACCATCCACTCAAGGTAATCTTGCAACTTTTGTTGAAAATTCTAATATGAGTTTTTCTACTATGAATACTAATATTAGTGGTTTGCAGGATGATACTTTGGCTTGGTGGATCGATTCGGGGGCATCGAGACATGTTAGTAATTCTACACAATGGTTCAAAACCTTTAACAAGGTTGTTGATGGGGAGCATCTCTACATGGGAAACAATGCACCTATCAAGGTCCAAGGCAAAGGACAAGTTGAATTATTGTTTACTTCGGGGAATCTTTTAGTTTTAAGAGATGTGTATTTCACACCCGAAATAGGTAGAAATTTAGTCTCGGGTCCTATTTTGAATCGATTAGGCTACAAACTTGTATTTGAAGCCGATAGGTGCATTATCTCAAAAAATAATTTGTTTATTGGTAGGGCTTATCTTTGTAATAGTTTATTTAAACTTTCTTTAGACATGAATAAAAATGCAATTTGTAATGTTTTTGATGATAATGAAAAGGATGATTTGCATTATTTGTGGCATGTTAGATTAGGACATGTAAATTTTGACAAAATTTCTTTTATGTCTAAACATGAACTCATACCTATGTGCAATAAAATGTCTAAAAATTGCAAAACGTGCATGTTAACTAAGATCACTAGAACACCTTTTAAAAGTGTTGAAAGAAAAACCGAAATTTTGGAGTTAATCCATAGTGATCTTTGTGATTTTCATAGTACACCGTCTTTGGGAAACAAAAAGTATGTCATAACTTTTATAGATGATTTCTCAAAGTTTTGTTATGTTTATCTTTTGCATTCAAAAGATGAGGCTCTTGAACATTTTAAGATTTACAAACAAGAAGTAGAAATACAAATTGGTAGTAAACTTAAAAGGTTAAGAACCGATAAAGGAGGTGAATATTATGATCCGCTTTATTTTAATTCAATGGGTATAATTCATGAAACATCCGCCGGTTATGCACCACAATCTAATGGTGTGGCGGAGAGGAAAAACCGTACTCTACAAGAGATGGTTAATTCCATGTTATCCTACTCGGGTTTGAGTGATGGATTTTGGGGTGAAGCAATGTTGACGGCTTGTCACATTCTTAACCGAGTTCCAATGAGAACGAATAAGGAAACTCCTTATGAACTTTGGTACAAAAAGAAACCAAACTTGAGTTATCTTAAGGTTTGGGGTTGTAGGGCCATTGTAAGAGTGCCCGGCAACAAGAAAAAGAAGCTCGGTGAACGTGGGCTTGAGTGCATCTTTATAGGCTATGCTATTCATAGCAAAACCTATAGGTTCTATGTTATAGAACAAAATGACTATATATCGCTTCATTCGATTATAGAGTCAAGAGATGCCATTTTTGATGAAAATAGATTTTCATCATTGAGTAGACAAAGACATCTACAAAGTTGTACCAATGAAAGTGTTGATGATAGTCAACAAAGTTCATTTCTAGATGTTGATGAAAGTCAACAAATAGATGAACTTGATTTAGTTGATCCTATTCCTAAACGGAGTAAGAGACAACGGAAAGCGAAGAGCTTTGGACCGGATTTCCAAGTATACTTGGTTGAAGGTGATAGAAGTGAAGTATCTTCTAGTGTTCCATATTTATATAATGTGGAAGGTGACCCATTGACTTATAGCGATGCTATGGCATCACATGATAGTGCTTTTTGGAAAGAGGCTATCGATGATGAGATGCAATCCATCATGGGAAATAACACTTGGGTGTTAGTGGATCTTCCTCCGACTTGTAAACCAATCGGTTGCAAGTGGATTTTCAGAAAGAAAATGAAAATCGACGGTACTATTGTTAAATTCAAAGCCCGTTTAGTGGCTCAAGGCTTTAGACAAAAGCACGGTATCGATCATTTCGATACATATGCACCGGTTGCAAGAATAACCACTATTCGGTTATTGGTAGCGTTAGCTACGGTCTATCATCTAGAAATACATCAAATGGATGTTAAAACCGCATTTCTATATGGGGAGTTAGATGAGGAGGTATATATGAAACAACCCGAAGGGTTTGTTTTGAAAGGACAAGAACAAAAGGTGTGTAAACTTGTCAAGTCCTTGTATGGACTTAAACAAGCACCTAAACAGTGGCATCAAAAATTTGATGAAACTATTTTGTCCTTTGGATTCAAGTTGAATCAAGCCGATAAGTGTGTATATAGCAAGTTCGATAGCCATGGCAATGGCGTTATCATTTGTCTATACGTCGATGACATGCTTATCTTTGGAACTTGTATAACACAAGTCCAAGAGACAAAAGACTTTTTGTCTAGATCCTTTCAGATGAAGGATATGGGGGAGGCTGATGTGATCTTAGGCATTAAGATCATAAGGCAAGGGAACCGTATTAAGTTAAGTCAGGCTCACTATGTTGAGAAGATACTTAAGCGGTTTAATATGCTTGATAAAGCGCCGGTCTCTACTCCCATGGAACCGGGTATGAAGTTTGCAAAACATACCGGTCAACCAATTTCACAATTGGAGTATTCAAAGGTCATAGGATCTTTGATGTATGCTATGACTAGTACAAGGCCTGACATAGCATTTGCGGTGGGTAAACTTAGTAGATTTACTAGTAACCCAGGTCCCCATCATTGGATGGCGATAAGGAGAGTATTAAGATACTTGTTACGTACCAAGGACTTTGGTATTACTTATAGCGGAGAACCTCCAATTCTAGAAGGTTATTCTGACGCTAGTTGGATCACTAATGAAGAGGACAACTCTTCTACTAGTGGATGGGTGTTTGTTTATGGGGGAGGTGCTATTTCTTGGTCTTCTAAGAAACAAACTTGTATAGCCGACTCGACGATGTCAGCTGAGTTTATCGCTTTAGCTTCAGCAGCTAGTGAAGCAGAGTGGTTGAGGAATCTCATGTTTGAGATACCTTTGTTACCTAAGCCAATTTCACCGGTGGCGATTCATGCGGATTGCATGACGGCTTTAGGTAGAGCTTATAGTCAAGTGTATAATGGTAAGTCTCGTCATATTGCTCTAAGGCATAGCCTTGTGCAAGGACTTATTATTAACGGGGTCATAACTTTTGACTATGTGAACACTAAGTTCAATGTGGCGGATTCGTTTACGAAAGCCATGAATAGAGACTCAATTGAGAAAGCCTCAGTTGAGATCGGTTTATGTCAGTAAAATCATTTGGAAAAGCCCAATTCACGCATGAGTAACATCGTGTCTGAATTCAATGTGGTAAAGTCCTCTTGGTTTTTGTTAAAGCAACTCTTGCATGACCCATCGTTGCTTTGTACCGTGATGGAATAAGGTAGTCGTCTTGAAAGTTCTCAAGATCAAGAGTTGAAGAGCTCTTGGTGTTATATCCACGTCACGGGGATATGTTTTATACGTAATGAGAACCTACCTATATAAGTTTGAAGTGTGGCCGCTTCAAGTAGTCAAGATTGGCATAACGACTATGATAAACTTATGAATAAGATACGGACACGGCCTTATAATGTGTCAAGTTAATGACTTTGTGTTATTTATTTTGTTGTGCTACATCTTCAAGTGGTTGGATGAGTCGATTGATTCAATTCCTTATGGAAATCAACTCTGGCTCGATCACTTGTTAAGTGTGTTGTACTAGGCGTTAATTCAATCCGTAGGGATATTAGCGTTGATGCATGAAATGTATTATGAGTTTTGGTAAATGAGAGGCTTATTATACCCAAAATGGGGGAGGATTGTTGGACATTTAGTGTATAATAATATATATACTACTTAATAATCCTGAGTATTTTAATCACTAAGTACTACTAAGGTAGTGGGACAGTTTATAAGTCCGAAATATATCAATTAAAGCTATAATTATAGTGGGACAATATACGTATTAATTTACGGGGTCCAAATAGGTATTTTAAGATAACACAAGAAAAAGAGGAAAAATGAGGCAGAAGGTTTGCGCCGAGTCGGCGCTACCTTGGGTAGCCTCGTCGCCGACTCGGCGCTTGGCTACTGGAGAAACTGGTTTGAGGCAGAGACTTGGCGCCGAGTCGGCGCCCACTTTTGTGGGCTCGTCGCCGACTCGGCGTTTGCCCTCTGGAAGTGACCGTTGTTTTTCTTCCCGTTTTCTTTGTGTTTAATGCCTAGGATCCTCTCTTAATTCTCATAATTTCTGAGATTAAGAGGGAGTATAATGCTAATTCATTAGCAATATTGATTATGATTGCATTGAATCATAATCAATTGGGTGATTAAGGTTAAGGTACCTCTATTAGTATAAATAGAGGTCCTTGGGTGTTTGATTGTTTACACCTTGCACTAGCAATTTCTGAATATTCTTTTCTCTTCTCTCATTTGTTCTTAAGCTTGATCAAGAGAGTAATTAACTTTTGTTCAAGTGATACAATTCTCATAATTTCCCTAAACACATTGTTATTGCATAATACAACCTAAGTACTAAGGTTGTGTTGTAATCGATTGTATCTCGTTGTGAATTTCCAAACAACTACCCAAGTACCTTTGTGGGGGAAATATCACAAAAGGATAGTGAGCACACGCCTTCGGTTTGTATCAAGTTTCCGGGTAACGTTCATCGTTACACAATTATCTTCATTTTATTTGTTGTTTTGTAAACATCTTGTAAGTTCTTCTTGTCATCAAACAAAGGGGTTTAATACAAATTCCCGAGTTGTAATTTGTGTTGTAATTATATACATCGTAATAATAACGTTAAAAAGAAAAATACATATGAATATATCCTTCGATTTTGTATCAAGTTTTTGGAGATTTTAGTGTGAAATGATTGTTAGTTTGTGAAGAACATCTAACTGAAAGCTTTAGTGTTCCACTTGCAACTTGTTAGTGTGTGAAAATGCAAGGAGTTTGAATTTTCAAACCCATTTTCTTAGTCTTGGGTCAAATTACCTCCTTCCCTCATTATTAATTTATTTTCATTAAACAACTATTTCCACATGAACTTAATTATCATTTCATAATACCTAACCTGGCTAACTAATTAATATTCTGACACATTTTAGATGAACTTAATTATAAAAATGATTTCAACACTTCAGTAGTTAAAGAATTTGAGTTCTCCATGCCCTTGCCATATTATTTATCTTTTTTTGCTTAGAAATTTTGAAAGACTTAGCACAACACTTATTTACACAAAAGTCACTTTTGTTGACACGAAAAGTTGTGGCATCGTTGAAGAGAAATTATTACATATATTTGTATGTAATTGAAGTTAGTTTTTCTTCTCTGAAAGCTTCTTGTTTGAGATCGCTATAAAAAAAAGTATATATGTAGTGAATCGTTTTAATTTTAGGATAAAATTTTGTACAACTTTGTCGATCCATAATGCACAAGAGGCTTTTGGTACATAACAAAATAACAAGTACAATTTATTTAGTAAGCAATAAGCATACATGGAATTAAGAATGTTTGTAAGTTTTCGAAGTTGAGGTTCCATTCTTTTCAACTAAACTGAAAACTTCAATGATTTTTGTTAAAGCAAGTGACAATATTCATGACTTGGACGATAACTTTAATCATTTAATCGAACATGCTTTATCTTGTACTTTGGAGAATAATGATAAAGATGTGACGGGTTGCGTGGGATTAAGGTTTGGGTCATTTGATGAAGAGTGTTTGATTGAAGAATCGAAGTTGGGAGTTACTGGAACTCGCTCGACCTCCCCCGTGGTCCGCTCGACCGGTCGAGCGAGGGTCGAGCAAAATGGTCTGGAGTAGTCAGTAGCTTTCTGGTAGAACGCTCGACCGAATCTTGAGGTGGCTCGACCGAGCAAAGTAGTCGAGCAAGCAGTCAGTGGCAGCCTAGGATTCCTTTGCAGTTTCTGGCATTGAAGATGGCACTCTATTCTTATGTTTAATGTGTTTTTATGTATAGTTTATTACCATGCTTTATTATAGAGTTAATTAGCATGTTAATTAGGGAGTTACTTGTGCTTTATGGAGATTTATGTGAGACTCTAAAAATCACACCCACCTTCCACTATAAAAAGGAGAGTAATTCTTAGAGTAAGATACACCACAAACACACAAACTTGTGAGGGCTATTACATCACTTAGAAACTAGATGAGTGTTCTTGCTTTGCATTAGTATTGTGATCTTGAGAAAGTGTTTTCAAGATAGGGAGTTTATTATACATTGTATTGTTGAGTCCAATTATAATAAACAACATTTGAGGGGGAGGTATCCAAGATACCTCATAAACACTTGTGTCTTCTTTTGCTTTATTTTTCATTGTGTTTTCATTGTTAAACCTCTTTGACGTTTTCAATTTTTTTTCTAAATTTATTTCCAGAAAATTGACATTTTATTCACATACACAAAATCTAGGGTTGTCTTAAAATAGGTTGTGAGTTACAACCTATTTCAAGATCACAATCCTACATTTTATTCACAACTTGTGATATTTTATTCACTGATGTACTATTTAACATAATTTTTTCGGCAATAAGGATGTTGATTTTGGCATTGTTTAGCAACATAAAATTTGTGACATATATATGCTTAAAATGTTTAAATTTGACATTTGAATCATTTTACATTGTGATTAAATTTTACAGAATTAACCTAATTTCACATTCAAACTTCAAAATTGAGCAAACATATTAACTAGGGTAATTCATTATATTGAAAATTAATTTCAATTTGCCAAACTTGCCATTAACTTTGGAAACTTTTTATATTTGCAATATTATCTCTTCCAAGAATTGAATTTTATTCAGGTTGAGTTCAACAAACAATTTCAATTTTTGATGAGTTGTTCATCTCTTGACACCACCAAATTACTTTGTCATTTTGTTGGCAGTCTTTGTTTTGTGATTTAGCTTAGCATCAGGCAAGTACTCTCGAAGTATGACATATATTTTTAGTAAAATATACTCCCTCGGATTCTATTTAGTGTCACATTTCCTTATTTGACAATTTCATATCAATTGTTACATTTTTTTTTGTCAATCTTTTTTTACATAAATATCCTATGTTCGCACAAGTAATGTCTAAAAAATCCCTATTTTTATTTACTACTTACAATACCCCCACTACCACCTTTACAATTAATATAATCATTTAAAATACCTCAGCTACTCACTTTTTAATAAACCCCACATCACCCTTAATAACCGTGCTCAAGCAAATGAGACATCTAAATAGAATTGGAGGGAGTGTAAGAATTTAAGTGAATAAGTATGACTAATTTGAGTTCCTCCAATCAGTTGGTAGTCGGCCTTTACCTTTATGTTGAACTGAATGGCCAACCAGTCCTACAAGCTCTTACTCTTGTAGTCACCGACACTGATAATATTTGTATTTGTAGATTAATCAATGAAAATACTGAGATATTATGGAAGTGTGTTCTGTAAAGTGTCCCATCTGTTTAAAGAAGTAGGTACCAAGCTTATAATAGTAGTATCTCTCACTTTCAATCATCAGATTCTTTATGTTTGATGTGGGTTCCGCACTCCCCTGTATTTCCTGCTGCATCAATGTGTTGTTATTTCAACTGTTTGTTTACCTCCCAAGATAAAAATGTCTTTTGTTCTTAACAAATAAATTATCTTTTGTGTATTCCGATAATAAATTCAATGATACTGTTAGAAAATATTCTAGAAAATATTCTGATTTCATAGTTTATACCGTATATTTGTATTTTAGGAAGTTTACATATTTGTCTTAGGGTATTTCGAGTAACCCTAATTTTCTCCTTGTATATATATGTTCATATGATTAATGAATAAGACATAGAAATATTGAAAACCCCAAAACAACTTTCTTTACTTGAAATCATGGTATCAGAGCAGCAACGATTCTGAATCGTTTTTGCTGTTTTTTCATCATATACCGACCTACCTTTAAACTTACCTTGAAAAAACAAAAATGGAGGAAAAATCAAAAAACATCATATTCACCAAAACCATGAAAATCGACACAAAAACAATACCAGAAGAACAGACCAGAAAAAATGAGAAGGAATCTTCCATGGAAAAAGGAAGATTTCAAGGAGTAGCTTTAAATGGCATTACTTGTGATAATGGTATCACAGAGAGAGAAGGAGAGGAGGTATTCACTAAAAACGGCGCACACAAGGGTTTTTACCCTAGGAATCAAATTGAAATTGGGCCGTGTACTTATAAAAGGGATGGAAGGAGTTTCCATGGGCCATGTACTTATAAAAAAGAAGGAAGGGGTCACGTGACACCTTTTAATGGTGATCCTCCTTCCTCTCATGGATTAGTCTTGTCTATCTTTCGTGGTGGATGGATTTTCGATTGTGGAGCTACGGATACTATGTCGTACGACCCAAATGATTTTGATACACGGTCTAGACCCTTGAAAAATATTATTCGGACCGCAAATGGAGAAGAGATTAAAGTGGGCGGAGCTGGCACTATTTCTTTTAATAAAAATTTCAGTTTAAATAATTGTTTATATGTTCCTGATTTGTCACATAAATTGTTATCTGTGAGTCAGCTCACAAGGGATCTTAATTGTACAGTGCTCATTAAATCTGGTTATTGTGTGGTGCAGGATGCTCAGACAGGACAAATTATTGGGCGTGGTATTGAACGAGGTGGCTTGTACTACTTGGAAGAGGAGACTCAAAAAGGCAAAGCATCGCTTGTTCACAGGTTAGAGGATAAACAAATATGGACTTGGCACCGTAGGCTCGGACACCCATCTATAGGGTACTTAGAAAAGTTATTTCCTACTTTGGTTAAAAATAAGCTGAATTTCAAATGTGAGACCTGTATTATGGCCAAAAGTCACAAACATTCCTATCCTAGTAGTTCAAGTAAAACTGATGTTCCTTTTAGTTTGATTCATTCTGATGTGTGGGGTCCTGCTCCCGTAGTTGGCTTGCATGGTTACTTGTATTATGTTGTGTTTATTGATGATTGCACTCGTGTGAGCTGGATATATTTTTTGAAACATAAGTCTGAGGTGTATAAGGTGTTTGTTAGTCTTTTCCACATGATCCGTACCCAATTCCAAGCCCAACCCCGCATTCTTAGGTCTGATAATGGTCGGGAATTTGTAAACTCTGACATGCATCAATTCTTTACTGATAATGGTCTAATTCACCAAACCTCTTGTCCCGACACACCTCAACAGAATGGAGTAGCGGAAAGAAAAAACCGAACCCTTCTTGAGATAACCCGAGCTATTATGCTCGAATCCCATGTTCCTACTTATCTCTGGCCCGAAGCTGTTGCTACCGCAAACTATCTCACAAACCGTCTACCCACAAAAAGCCTGACCTACAACACACCCCTTGACACCTTAAAAACCTTTCATACCTTACCTTCATCACATTCCCTTCCACCCAGGATATTTGGTTGTGTTGTGTTTGTTCATCAACCCAAACGAGTGCGGAGTAAATTTGAGTCTAGAGCAGAGAAATGCATCTTTGTGGGGTATGGAAGAGATCAGAAGGGCTATCGGTGTTATGACCCACACACTAAGCGGGTTTATACTACTATGGATTGTGACTTTGTTGAGGATTCCTACTACTACTCCCATCCTCGATGTCAGGGGGAGAAATCTGATGACGATCTCGGATGGCTCATAAGTTCCAGTTTATACTTAGACCAAAATGAACAAGTAAGCGATGCCGATGAGTCACCTATTCAAGCTGTACAGTCCTCTTCAATTCCATTACCAGTTCTGTCTGATCATCAGGTGAGTTCTCTTGATAATAGCACTGATGTTGTTAATGTTGATCCTACTATACTTGATGTTGCTGTTGATCGTGTTGATAGTTGTGATAATGAGGCTGCAGATGTTATTGAGGAAATCTCCTCTCCTGATGTTACTAGTGAGGGGGAGAAATCCTCCTATGTCTTACCTCCTCGTACTACGCGAGGTGTTCCTCCAAGGAGATATGATCCGGAATATGAATCTTTGAGATCCAGGTACCCAGTTGAATCAGGAGACAGGGCAAACTTATCACAGAGTGCTTTGGCCTTCAAAGCAGCTTTGTATAGTACTAAGCTTCCTGCTAATGTTAAGGAGGCTCTTGAGACTGATCATTGGAAACAGGCAATGGAAGAAGAAATCAATGCTCTTAAGAAGAATGGTACTTGGGATAAATGTCGCCTTCCGAGTTCGAAGAGAGTAGTTGGCTGCAAGTGGGTCTTTACAGTCAAATATAAAGCTGATGGGTCGATTGAACGGTACAAAGCCAGATTAGTTGCAAAAGGGTACACCCAGACTTACGGGATTGATTACTCTGAGACTTTCTCACCAGTAGCTAAACTGGATACCATACGAGTCCTGTTCAGTATAGCTGCCAATCTAGATTGGCCGCTTCACCAGTTTGATGTGAAGAATGCGTTCCTTCATGGGGAACTACAGGAGGAGGTTTACATGGAGGCTCCTCCTGGATTCACTTCTGAATTCTCAGAAGGAGAAGGATGCAGATTACGGAAAGCTCTGTATGGGCTAAAACAATCTCCTAGAGCTTGGTTTGGGAGATTCACTTCCGCTATGAGACGTTTTGGGTATAAGCAGAGCCATTCTGATCATACTTTGTTCTTGAAGAAAAGGGGAGGTAAAATAACTTGTCTGATCATTTATGTTGATGATATGATTATTACTGGAGATGATAAAACAGAGATCGAGAATTTGAAACGGAAGCTGTTCCAGGAATTTGAGATGAAGGATCTAGGAAGACTTAAATACTTTCTGGGTATTGAAGTTCTGAGGTCAAACAAGGGAATCTTCATATCGCAACGGAAGTATGTTCTTGATTTGTTAGCTGAAACTGGCATGCTAGACTGTAAACCGATCGAGACACCGATTGTGGTAAACCATGGGTTACAGATGCTCCAAGATGGAGAGTTGGCTGATCGTGAACAATACCAGAGATTAGTGGGGAAGCTGATATACCTGGCTCACACACGTCCTGACATTGCCTATGCAGTTGGAGTTGTTAGTCGGTTCATGCATAAACCTCAAACTCAGCACATGGAAGCAGTTGTTCGTATCTTGAGATATCTTAAGGGAAATCCGGGTAGGGGAATTCTCTATCAGAAGAATGGCCACCTTAATCTCAGAGCATACACCGATGCAGATTGGGCAGGTGACAGAGATGATAGGAAATCAACATCAGGCTACTTCACTCTTGTGGGTGGAAACTTGGTGACTTGGAGAAGCAAGAAACAGAAAGTGGTGGCATTATCTAGTGCAGAGGCTGAGTTCAGAGGTGTGGCAAAAGGAATTCAAGAAGTACTTTGGCTCAGGAAGCTTCTTACTGATCTGGGCTTTCCTCCAAAGGGAAGCTGTGAACTATATTGTGATAATCGAGCTGCGATTAACATTTCAGAAAATCCAGTACAGCACGACAGGACGAAACATGTAGAGGTTGATCGGCATTTTATAAAGGAGAAACTTGAAAACGACATCATCAAACTTCCTCATGTGAAATCAGAAGATCAGCTTGCAGACATCCTTACGAAAGCAGTTGGAACTCAATGGTTCGAAGATGTTTTAAGCAAGTTGGGCATCGGAGATCCGACGACTCAACTTGAGGGGGAGTGTTAGAAAATATTCTAGAAAATATTCTGATTTCATAGTTTATACCGTATATTTGTATTTTAGGAAGTTTACATATTTGTCTTAGGGTATTTCGAGTAACCCTAATTTTCTCCTTGTATATATATGTTCATATGATTAATGAATAAGACATAGAAATATTGAAAACCCCAAAACAACTTTCTTTACTTGAAATCAGATACTTATCTTATAGAACGAAACATGAATTATGTAGATTGTCGCGATGGGGAGGAGAACACGGCTGTCGTGACAGGGAGAAGACTATTGTCCTAAAACATGATTTTGCACTACTCTAGTGTGTATAACAAATACGGTCACCCTCTAGAATTAGCACAACTTTGATGGTTATGTGTACTCACAACCAATGTATGAAGATCACAACATTCGCCCAAAAAGTGAACGTAAAAAGAAGTGAATTTTCGATATGTGCAAAAAAAGGGACGTTGTCAAATATAAAAGAAAGCAAAGGAGATATAATCGATAGTGTTTGAGAAAATTATAAGGGGTGTAGTTGATTAAAGGCGAAAATTATGAAGTCTACTAGATAATTTTTGTTTGCGTACATTGTGGTCTACTAGACTTTTAGCTCTTAGCTTAATTTTTGATCAATATACAATTTACAGCAATGGAAAACCCTCATACAAGAAATATATGCAAAGTCTAAAGAAAAAATTGTTGGACTTCCTGTCTTTTGTCTGCCTTTTATTCTTGCTTGGTTTATAGGCCTTTTTTAATTCTTACAAGTTTCTGCTGCATTGCTTAGGTACTGCAGATTGGTCTTTGTAGTAATATACTTCTACTTTATAATTTGATTGCAAGTAGTAGCACACAAATTCTTCTGCGGTATTACAAAGTTTCACCCGTAAAGTACAATCTCATATATGTGAATTGGTCAGGCCGGCCTTACGGTAAACAAGGGGTGCCACCGCCTAGGGCGCATGAATAGAAAAGGGCCCAAATGAAAGAATGACTACCATTTTAATAGTATTTGAAGAAAAAAATTGGTTTGCTCTTAATTATGGCAGTCACAATATGTGTCTCTTCAGTTTCTATAATTGTCTCTCAAATATCTAAAATTCATTAATGTACTAAAATAACTCTGATGATTATCAAAATTTTCAAATATTACTATAAAGAGTATTTTAATTTCCTTAAAAGATGTTAGATTACATATCATTTGAGTTTTTCTGCTATTAAATTTTCAATAATATGTAATTGTTTATTAATTTATAATGTTTTTAAATATCATTTGTTTTCTAGGAGAATTTTCTCATTCTTGATTCAAGATGGATGTTGACATACACAATTTATTCACTACAGATAAACTGCTTAATTCAATAATTATATTTGATAAAAATAGTACATGATGAGAACTTTTTAATATTTTATGAAATATTAAAAAAAAAAAAAAAAGTGTTGTAATGTTTTACTTAAAACTCAAAAAGAGTTTTTCTTCCCATGCAACATAGTTTATCCCTAAGCAAGACTATATGTCCTTTAGACATTGATGAAATTAAACAAATGAGTATTGTACCTTATGCTTTGGCAATAAGGTCCATTATGTATGCCATGATTTGCACTCGGTTAGATGTTTCATATGCTTTGAGTATGTGTAGCAGATATCAATCAAATCTAGGTTTTCACACTAGAATACTACTAAATATATCCTAAATTACTTGAGAAGAACTAAGGATCATTTGTTGGTGTATAGAGAAGAAAGTGAACTAAGGGTTGAAGGTTACAATGATGCAATTTCCAAATAGACAAAAAAAAACTTCTAATCTCAATCTGGTTTCATCTTTTATTTGATTAAAGGGAATGTGAGCTAAAAAAGTTCAAAGTAAAGCACAATATATAGATAGCAGAGGCTGAATATATTGTTGCGGCTTATGAAGCAAAAAAGGTAGTATGGATGATGATATTCATTTCGGATTAGGAGTAGTACTTTGTCTTGAAAATGGGATTGTCTTGCATAGTGATAATCAAGATGCCATCGCTCAAAGCAAGGAGCCAAGATCATATTTAGAATCCAAATCATTTGTGAGATTGTTCATTGAAAGGATGTGAATATTTTTAAAATTCATACGGATGACATTTTTACTAATCTGTTAACTATACCTTTACCTCAACCTAAGCAAAAGAGTCATACTAGGACTTTAGGGCTCAAACATATGGGAGAGTGGCTTGAATTAATTGTGTAATATTTTCTTAAAATTAGTCACAAATGTAAAGATATTTGGTTATTTTTGTTTATGTTTGTCAATAAATACGATTGTTCTTATTTAGTCACGGTTTGTATACTGGATTTGGTATTGTCACAATGACTGATATCCCGAGTATTTTGAAGTAATCACGAAACTCTACGAATGCATTCAATTTAACTTTACAAGAAAGCATTATAATGGTGTACACAGGAAGTTTTCACTCAAACAGGAGCAATCAAAACTATGGCAATTAATCACTAAATCAAAGCTTGAAGCAGGGGTTGATTCCGTAATGGGTCCTGAACCTGATGCATTTGGTGCACAAGTAGAACAGGATTGGTCGAGCTTATAACACAATAAATGAGTCAACAATCTTATTGACTAAAGAGGGTCAGTGCGGGCCAACAATTACCTGCTGATCACCATCACTCAAAGGGTCACCAATTTTATACACCACAGATGGTACAAGTACCATTCTTATTGTTAGTTTTTAGATATTTTTAAGGACATATTTTAATGACATGAGACCCAAGACATATTTCTAGAAGCCTCTGCATGGCCTATCCCCTTGACCAAACCAATTAAACCTGGGTCTCTTGTCTTGGGTCTGTTCCCTTTCATTTGAAAGGTCAAAGGCTTATGGGTGTGTTCCGAAGAAACCTGTTCCAATGTACAACCAACTCCTTCAATATTTTCAAATGGAGTTTCAAGACTTCAACCCTTTCTTTGTTGAAGTTAAAGCGTTAGCATTATTAGAGATGTTCATTTGGTTTATTGGGTCAATTTCAGATCAAGTGCTTAGAGTCGATTTAAAATTTAGTTTATTGTTCACATTGATCTTTGTCAAATTCGATTACAAGGTCGGATAGAGATCAAGTCATTGGGTCTATTTAGAAGACCTCTAGCCGGTATTGTTAGACATCAAGCCTACACTAGGCAAGAAAGTGTTCCATCTTTCTCCCTAGCGGAACCTTCAATATGAGTTTAACCTACAATACATAGCAATACGTCCTTGGGCCTTAACGCATAGCCCGTGGGCCGTGGCACAATCATTAATTATTATCCAGATTCATATGTTAACAAAAGAAAAAAACCTTGATTTCATGTAATTTTATTGTGCTTTAATCTATTGCAAGTTGCAACCACGGCTTAAAAAGATTTTTACATGAAATGAATTAGATTTTAACATTCCAATGTTTTCCATATCTCATTTTTAGTTGGAATATAGTACAACATTCGTCATATTCTTTTGAATGTAAAAAAGAAAGACTACCGATCATCAAATTTAAAATCGAATTTCATCTCCACATTGGTTTTTACATAACTATAAATCTATTTTAAATCGGATCAAATCGAATTCAATTTAAAAAAACGTGTGAGCATCAAATCATCGGGTTTGTTTTTCTACACTTAAGTATGACAACCAGCCAACCATTATTCAGTTTCATTAGCATCTTCCCTTAAGTAGCAACTGGAAAAAACATAATTACTCTTTCTTCTCTTCCCAAATCTGAAGGAAGACTAACATAACAGGATTATGTAGGCAATTTTGTTCCTCGAGCCGGAAACTCCATTTGGTCGCGCTCTCCTGTATGGGGATGAGTTGCCTCCATCTTCTCCTCTCCAAACCCTGTTCATAGCTTTTTATGAGCAGAATACACACTACAATGAGTAGTATGATAATGTAGGCTGTTTTGTTGCCTTCCTAATGTGAAATTCGGTTCTAGTGCTATCCATGAATGAGTCTCATAACTGAAAATTTTGTTCCAAAAGCCAGAAAGCAATTGAGACAAATCCCTTACATTCCTTTCTCCACCCCCTCAGATCGGAAATTATTTGAACTATTTGATCCACCTAGTTGAAAATTTGATTTGCTAGAAAACTAAATTTAGAGCTAAGAAAATTATTGCATGTATTAGTCAACTACATTTATTGTATCATTTATGTCTTTCTCAAATCGAAAAATTATAATTTCTATGAACAGACTACAGAGTACATAAGAGATGAAGATGGTAGTTACTGAACTAAATTTGATTAATTTTAAATGCAAATTATTAATCCATAACTACTCAAGGTGAAAAGGTTCATAAGTGAGAGTAGCATCCAAAAACCCAGTTAATCAAAGCAATACAAAAAAGATCCAACATTTACCATCCAAATTAAACCAAACCATTAGAAAGAACCATCAACTAATTAATCAATTAAACCCTAGATATTTTCTATCATATATATCGAAATTAAATCACCAATTTGGAAAGACCCCCAAAATAGAAAAACATTAAATATTAAATAATCGAACAAATCAAAATGTTGGGTATGAAAAGGAGGCTCAGATCTGGATTTCATCAAACAAATTGGTGAGAGCAAATTCTAAAAAGGGGGAAAATCATCCATAGCGCCAATGTAAAAAACCCTAAGATTTATTTACCGGCAAGCAAAATGGAAAATCAACCCACTTTGAAAGAAAATATGCCCAGAAACCAAAATGAAATTGACTACTTAAAAAGACTAGAATCATCACAGCCTCAGATAAGTATGTATGGAACGGAGGAAGTAATAATAATAATGATAATAATAATAAATATATATACATATATACATATACGCAGCGAAAGATGAATCGAGAGCAACAAAGACGGTAACCAATTTCATGAAATTGGCTGCCTATTCTCTGGCATTAGAGGGCCGTTTGTTAGATCGTGGAAATCACTGGCTAAAATGGCCGCCGCAAGACGGACATTAAAGGAGAATGGCAAACGGTCCTCAGAAACTCCCAAAGACTCTCCCAGCCTCATTCTGTCTTCTGCCCTAATTTTTAACCCTGTGAACGTTTTTATAGTGGATGTCTAAAATTGTCATTTTTGCTTTCCCCGCACACACATGGCTTTAGAGACTAGCTGACAAGACCTGCTAACATGATCTAAAATTGATTCAAAATTAGCGAGTTTGGTTGTATATTTTTTATTCAATTAATTAAATGAGTCTATCCGACTTAATCTATATATCCGAAATTAGGTTAGATTCAGGTTGAATATTTAAATCCGAAAAAAAACCTTATTTAACCCATTTGTTAAATGGGTCAATCAGGTCGTGTCGACCCATATTATCTGATAGTAACCCTTTAAAAATTTAAACTAAAACTTTGTACCTTTCACATAAAGTGTAAAAAAAAAGGAAAATTTACTTTTAAAAATCCGATCTTTGGGTCGTTCTCTTCTAAAAATCCGACTTTTCGATTATTTTCTAAAAATCCCACCTTTGCACCCCATCTTCACTTAAAGTACACAGCCCATTGTCTAACTTGAAGAACCGGTTAAAATGAATTTTATAAAAAAAGGTCGAATTTTTAGAAGAGAACAACCCAAAGGTCGAATTTTTAGAAGAGAACAACCCAAAGGTCGGATTTTTAAAAGTTAATTTTCCTTTTTTATAAAATTCATTTTAACCGGTTCTTCAGGTAGACAATGAGCTGTGTACTTTAAGTGAAGATGGGGTGCAAAGGTGGGATTTTTAGAAAATAATCAAAAGGTCGGAATTTTAGAAGAAAACATCCCAAAGGTCGGATTTTTAAAAGTAAATTTTCCAAAAAAAAATCAAAATAGGCTAACAAATAAAAGCCTAACTTAAAAACAAAACAGGCGATCTCTATATGAATTACAGCCTCAAAGTTTTCTCGTTTTATGAATTACAGCCGCAAAGTTTTTTTTTTATGAATTACAGCCACCAACTTTTGATTTTTCCTCAATCACGGCCAAGTGACCGATTGACACCGTTGACCAGCTTATATGACCTTTGACTTTCTTTTTTCCTGATTTTTTCTTTTTTTTTTGAGTTTTCTTTTTTCTTTTTTCTTTTTTTAATTTTATTCATTCATCCTCTTCACATCTTCATCCTCTACCTCCTTCTTCTCCATCATCTTCATCCTCTTCTTTCTGTATTTCTTAATCCCATTTCCCAAGAAATTCAATCCCCAATCAAATAGATTAAACCCATTTTCTTTCTGTATTTCTTAATCCCATTTCCCAAACAAAATTTCCAAACTTATTGGCAAGAAATTTAAAAAAAATGAGATTTCCAAAACGAAATTCTTTTCCTTTCATTGTATTTCTTATTCTCTATCTTTTTATGTGGGCTTTACTATAATTTATAATTACATGTTCTTAGTACTGTTATGATGTGTTGAAACATTCCAAAGTTTCAATCTTTGGATTGGACATTGTGTTTATTTCAACATTCTTTTGTGAGCACTTTACAAAAGTCAGATTTTTTAAAAGGATTTGGTAGTTCCATTACTCCTCAAAAATTTGATTTTACTGTTAAAACACCCAATTTTTTAAATCCACCCAAATCTTTCCCTTAAATTGACATGTGATTTGGGTCAATTTATTTGGGTCAATTTAAGGGGAAGATTTGGGGCAATTTAAAAAATAAACCCAGAAATTTTATTTGAAATGGGATAAAGATGATGATGAAGAAGGAAGAAGAGGATAAAGATCATGAAGAGGATGGAGGAATTAAATTAGGGTTCTTGTAAAAGAGAAAGAAATCTAGGAATTTGGACTTTGGAAAGAAATTGGGTCTTTGAAGATTAATGGTGACTTTGAAATTTAATGGAGGAAGAAGAGGATGAAGATGATGGAGAAGAAGGAGGGAGAGGATGAAGATGTGAAGAGGATGAAGGAATAAAATTAAAAAAAGAAAAAAGAAAAAAGAAATTTCAAAAAAAAGGAAAAATCAGGAAAAAAGAAAGTCAAAGGTCATATAAGCTAGTCAACCCTCGGGATCGTTAACCAGATCATTTGTTGCCTATAAAAACTCGCATTTTTTACCATTTATGGTACGCTCTCTCTCTCTCTCTCTCTCTCTCTCTCTTTCTCTCTAACCACTCTCTAGCATTCATTACTTGTTTCATTAACCGGCCATTGACTTTCCGGGAAACAACCCCCCCCTAACAAGTAACTCCGTTTGTTTTGCAGTCGATAGCCGAACCCAACTCTAGTATTCGAACATGAGCAAGCATTTCATCCCAAAAACAACTCCTTCCGGTCAGGAAGACTTGACTCGTTTTCTTAGCAGAAACATTTGGCGCCGTCTGTGGGGAGAGAGACTAGCAATTTCCTTTTCACATCATCAAACAAGCCATGAATTTCAATAGAAACACTAGATCTAACACTCGGCAATCAGAACACCATTCTGCTAACTTGATTCATCATTAGGAGCCGAATGCTAATCGCATTCAGCCACCGAACTTCGTCACTAGGCAGGACTTAGATGCCTTTGCTAACACTATCATCGGCCGTTTCCAAGAGTCCATTCAGCAGGCTCTTAGAACTCTGCCTACGATCCTTCCACCTCAACAACATAGCATTCTCCATTTTTCCTGTCGTTAGATAGAGCAGATTCCAACACTTCAACGGGAGACTCCTAAATTTTGGGTAGAGGACATTGCTAAAAGTCGGGAGTCGCACCTACAAGAAGAGTGAGCAGAGAAACCAATAGACTTCGGGAAGTCATTAAATAATAAATTCTGCCTCACGTCCTAACCGGATGTCGTAGAAGCAAATTCGCCAGGATCCTAGTCGGATGCCTGAACAATCTGGAAGCTCAAAATTTGACGCCCGACAAATCATTAATAAAAGCAAAAAAGAACAAGATGCAAAAACATACCTCAATTCTAGGAGGGTAGGAAAGGAACCACTTGATGAATCTTACCATAGCCCCCTGTATCACGAAGATTACGGAAGGGAAGATCCTCATTCTGCGCCGGCCATTTTTAAGACACCTATGTCAGCTAGAATATAATATGTTCCTAACCGGAACAAAGTGAAAGTACCCGTTGTGAAACCCTTCAATGGGTCCGACGACACAGCCGAACATATCGCATCTTACCGTGCCCGTATGGCGGTAAATACTACATTCGAGGCTATGTTGTGTAAGTTTTTGCATTGGACGTGTTGGACAACCAACTCTAGTTGCTCACTGTTTTCCATTAAGGGAACGTCTGCCATAATACCCTTTTCACACATATGTTCAAGTCCCTGATGATCCACTGACTTTTCATACATATTTTCAAGTCCCTGAATATCCTCACTATCATCATCTCGATCTTTGCAAAGCTCACTGTTTTTCGAATCATTCCCTTCTTCAACATTGACATTGTTATAATCTTGCATCTCACAATTGTCGTGGTAAGGTACCTGATCAATATGCTCAAGTCTGCTCACTGGCTGGACAAGTTCCACCACCTCCTGTCCACTTTGGTCAATCCTACACACTGCCTGGGCAGGTTCCAACACTTCCTGCCCATTGTCGTTTATGTGTTCATTTGGTTCTCTCACTATCAAATGTTCAAGTGATGCATTCCTTTCATGTTCTTGTGCCCATTCTTCATTTTCTTGACCCCTCATATTATTGATATTGTTGCGGTTCAAATACTGTGTACCCAGTTCAAAAGTGTCAGGATTGTCTTCATCACTTTCATCATCAAATTTCAACATTCTTTCAATACTACCATCCTCCATACACATTTCTCTAACCCATACATCACAAGATCCTCTTCCCCATGACACCTTAACACTTGATTCTATGCGTTTTTTATGTTCCGTTCTAATCACCAATCTCGCCGATGTCAAGGTGTGCATATTATTCCATTCATCATTAACCTTTAACACTTTTCCCCACAATTCTCCAATTTTGACAAGGTTTTCAAAGCTAAAACATGATGGATGTATTCCGGAGCATTCAATGACTGTTAATCTATCATTATAATATTCATGCTCGACCCATTTACGTACTCCGGGGAATAACTTTTTAACGTCTGAGTTCTCTGCTACTGCTCGGTTTAAAGCAATTTCACTATCAAAGAAAAGTATGCATTTCGTAGGAGAAATAGCAGAGATACATACCACTGGTATATTGTTGGCCTTGATTTTTTCTCCGACGTACTCCATATCAGTTGGCTTTTCAACTTCAACCACCGCAGCCACCTTTAGACGGCTCACCATAACCGGGTTTTCATCAAGAGTGAGGTATAATTGAGAGCCCTTAGCTTCACCTTCTTCTTTCTCCATTGCAACCGTGCCTTTGTTTGAACCAGTGAGAACCTCCAAGTAATTTCTTTTGTCTCTGTGGGCCGCATGGATGATGGGCTGTGTCTTGGCTTGGGTTTTTATATTTTTCGGTTCGGGACGACCGTTTCTCTGGTATTTTGCAAGGTTCACCGTGAGCTTTTGTCCATGGAGTACAAGGCCATTAATTTTCTCCATTGCCCTTTGAGCTTCCATTTCATTACAGTATCTCACAAACCCAAAGCTAGTAGTTTTATTTTTTCTTTTCTTACCTGAAATATATAAGTCCACCACCTCACCTTCCTTCTTAAAAAGCTCTCTTAGTTCACTAATGGAGGTGGAGCTGGTAACTCCATCAATGAAGAGGTTGTACACTCCCTTTGCTTGTTGACCACGTTTCCAAGGTGGTGATTCCCGAGGTCCACGCCACCACAGTATATTTGGGGTTATAATAACTTATATTTGGGGTTATAGAATAGTATTCAAGATTATAATACCTTACATATAGGATTATAACATAATATAATTGGTATTATAATTGTGATCATTTGACATAGTTTAATGTAGTTGAAAGTATAACATTGTGTAGTGTGGGTTATATCATTTTTAGTTGATTTTATAACATAATGTAGTTGGGAGTATAGTGTTGCTAAATTGGTGTTATAACATAGTTTAATTGGGATATTACAACATGATTTATTAGGGGTTATAACATAGTTTAATTGTTATATTATGTTATAATTAGGGGTGAAAGTTCGGTCTACGGTTTGGACATTCATCGAAACCAAATCGAACCATATTTTATTCGGTCTCCATTTTTTCAGACCAACACCAAACCAAATTAGTTTCTAGACTGAACCAAATTGAACCGCATTTTTTATTTGTAGACCAAATCAAACCGTCCAGACCGAATTTCCTAGGTCGAATTTTCTTTTTTGACCGAATAACAATTTAAACTACAATTACAAAATTAAGACAATAGCAAATCATACAAGATTAATAATAATGTCTTACAAAGTCATTCAAAATAACAAATCTTGCAAAATATTAAAAAAAGTCTTGCAAAATACTAAACAAGTGTGGGAGTGGAACGGCGGTAGTATATGTATTATCAAGGGTTATGATTTTTAATTTTTTAGGTTTAGAATGTATTGGGCCTGGGCTAATACATTAATGTTAGTGGACTATATGTAATTTCTTAAATATTTTGGTTTGCGGTCTAGAAATTCGATTTGCGGTTTTTGAAAATTCCAAACCTTAATATTTCGGTTTTTGAATTTTCAAACCTAATCCAAACCAAATTCAAAAATCACCAAACCATATTTGTTATTTGGTTTGCGGTTTTAATCCAAATAAGTTCCACCCCTAAATTATGAATTAAAGATAGTATATTTTATAAGGTCAATGCATGTTTTAATAAAATAATACTCACTCCGAAATATTTTAGATGTCTTATTTCCTTATTTGGCAAAATCATATCAATTGTCTCATTTTCTATTTTGTCTATCTTTTTTTTTACCTAAATACCCCCACTTTTCCAATTCTCAATACCCAACATTCAACTACCACCTTTACAATTAATTTAATCAATAAAAATACCCAATTACCACCTTTTTAATGGAGCCACTTTACTTCTCTCCACTACACTTCAGTTCACTTCACTCTACACTTCTACTCTATTTCATTCCACTCTTATACTTTCACACTTCGTTTATTTCACTCTTATACTTAAAAAAATTTTAAAAAACAAATAAAAATTTAAAAAGTTAAAATAAAAATGTAAATTGGGTATTTTTTAAAAATAAAAAAAATGTAAATAAAAATTTAAAAAGTTAAAATAAAAATGTAAAAATTTATAAAATAAATTAGTAAAAATAAATAAAAAAACTAAAAAAAATTAATTTTTTTAAAAATAAAAAAAATTTAAATTAAAAAATTTAAAATTTATAAAAAATTTAAGAAATAAAAAAAATTAAATTTTTAAAATTAATGTGAAAGTTAAAAATTTTAGAAATTAAAAAATTTAAATAAAATCTTTCAAAAAAATTTGTTTACAAAAATTTGATTCAAATTAAAAATTAAAAAAATTGAATTAAATTATTTTTTCTTTTTTTAAAAAAATTGGAAGTAGAATAAGGGAGTGAGAGATTGAAAGTAGAGTAGAGTAAGAGTGAAAACTTGGTCCACCCAAAAATTATTGTGGACCAGGTCTACCTTAGACTTTGTCTTTTTAATGGACCCCACCCAACCCTTAAAATCCGTAAAATCTCAAATGGGACATCTAAAATGATTCGGAGGGAGTATATTTTTGTTGTTTGGGGTATAAAATAATATAATATCTCCGTTAAATGTAATGTGCAACCGCGGTACACTTCGTGGTTGCCAATGCATTTTTTGTAGGGCTTAATTAGAGGAAGTAGGTATAGATAAGTAAGGGAAAGAAGGATAGAGAAAATAATAGAAGTAGGGATAGGTAGGTAAGAGAAAGAAAGAGAGAGGAAGTAGAATTAGGTATTTAAGGGAAAAAAAATGATAGGATAGGTAATTAAAGAAGAGAGAAAATAATAAGATAGGTAATTAGACTTGTTATTTTTTACTAAAAAAAGAAATAAAAAAGTGAATTGTAGATAATAGTAAACGGACAAAAATAAAAAGAATTGCAGATAACATTTAACGGAGGTAGCTTCTAAATAAAATTTTATTTATTTAAATTTCTATAAATATTTCTTGTTATTAAAACAAAGTTTTTTCTATTGAACCCCAAAGTGATCATTTTAATGATCTACAATTTATCTATTATCGACCAAAAATGAAAGTTTAAGTATATTATTCAACCTCTTACTATCTATATTCAGCAAATAAAGAATTATCATGTAATCAATCTAAACCCAACATTCTCCATCTTTCCATATGAAACTTAATCCACCGACTGGAAAAATCCCAAAATAAAAACAAAAATAAAAACAAAAATTCAATATTTGAAAATGTTGGGTATGAAGTAGAGGCTCAGATCTGGAATTCATCAAACAGTTTGGCCAGAGCAAATTCTTAAAAAAAGGAGAAATCAAACATGGTGCCAAAGTAAATAACCCCAAGATTAAAAACTGGCAAACCAGATTGAAAATTACCCACTTTAATTAAAAGAAAAAATGCCCAGAAACCAAAATGAAATTGACTACTTCAAAAGACAAGAATCATCACAGCCTCAAAGTATTATTATTGTTGTTGTTGGAGGGAATTTGGAAAGGAGGGAGTATTATAACTATATATCCATGTTTATGTTTATGATGATGATGATGATGATGATTGAGCAACAAAGAACATAGCCAATTTCATGAAATTGACTGTTTATTCTTTGGATTTAGAGGGCCGTTTGGGTTTTAAAATATTGAAATCATAGGCTAAAATGGCCGCCGCATGACAGTCATTAAAGGAGAGTGGCAAACGGTCCTCAGAAACTCCCAACAACTCTCCCAGCCTCATTCTGTCGTTTGCCCTAATTTTTACCCTATATTGCTGTTTTATATGTCTCCAAGTTGTCTTTTTTGCCCCATGGAGATCGGTCAGATCGGCCCAATTTAACCCATCATGCAAATAGTACTACTAGCTAATAGAATCAAAATCCAATACAAATAAGAATGTGAGATTTTGTGTTTTTATTTTGATATTGTCTCTTTAAAAAAAACGGTCTCTCACATGAGTAACTGAAATAAAAAGATCATTGTCTGGTTTGAATCTATTACCAACTTACTTGTAGAGATGGCTATAGATTGAATACCAGACCATGATCTATTTTTTTGGCACAAATTGTTGTGAAAGACGGCCTCTCCAAGAGACGCATTAGATTTATGGGCTAAATAGCCCAATTAATAAAATTAAAGAGAAAATTAAAATGTGGACTTCATGTTTTGAAGTCGTCTTTTTGAAAGATTTAGATCCTGATTTTTAAAAACTATTGGTTTTTGATTGGATTTTAATTTATTTAAATTTTATGAATTTGAGCCCACAGCTCATAAAATATTTGGCCCATAATCAATGAGCCCGAGGATCCTTGATCCTTGATGAATAAGGTTACTCGTTCAAACCCTCAAAGGATCAAACAACTACAACTATTCTTAAGTCCTTAATTAAGGTTACTCTTTCTTCGTTTATTTAAAAATAATAATATGAAAATTTAAAAAATATAACACCCAATTCATCAAAGATTATATTTTTCTTAATTTGTGTTGCGTGAAATATCTAAAGCGGACAAAAATAAAAGAACGAAGGGACTAGGGAGTAAATTAGGTTTAAATTTAGTCTGAAAAATGAAAATCGAATTAAAATATACTTTGATTCATTTTAATAAAAGTCCAACAACCCGTCTTTTATGAGCCTATCTCACGGTGAGATGATCTCAAAATAAGAGCCAACTAAAAATTTCAATTATTAAACAATTTAAATGAAATATGAGACATGTCTCACAATAAAACCGTTCATAAAATTTCAAAACAAATTATTCTGAACTAGAAATTGATACTCTTGAAAAGGGTGCCCTCTATGGGTATTCTTTGGTGTACCTTTATTATGTTATTATATGGATCCTTTTTAAAATTTGTGGCTTGTTCTTTAATGCTATTTAATTTTTAGAAATAGAAATATATTTTAAAATAAATAACCCAAAAATAAACAGATACTTTTACAGTGTCTTCGCTTCATCTAAAAACATTTTCTTTCTTTGTTGAAGGTCGAGATGGATTGATTCTATTGTCTTAAGAGTGTCTCTTAATATTTAGTGATGCTATTATCTCAAAAATAAAATTTATAGATACTATTAATTTATTAATGAATAATTTAAGGTTTGGTATCAAAATAATATAATTTACTAATAAATGAACACTTGGTTTATTGAAAAGAATTTCATTCAGAAAAAACACAAGATTTTGCTAAAACAATCTCCTGTGAGACGTCCACATATATGCAACTATTCACATACAAGATATTGCTAAAACAATCTTCAAATTGAAAGACACTTGTGTTTGGTCGAATCTAACACTCATTTAAAGGAAGATATCTAACATGCGTGAAATGACCACATACAAGTTTTTATGTTATTAAACTTGGAGGAGATATATATTGATATTGCCTTCCAAGAATAATATAATACAACAAACACAAGTGTCTTTCAAATTCTTCCTTATTTCTCCCTTGTTTTTATAAGAGAGTATAAGGAAAATTCATTCGTTAAGGCCCACGTTAAATATATTGGGTCGTCTATAATTACAAATACTAGAAGCCCATGTTTTTAAAACCATACTTGTATATACATTGTCTAAATGAACAAATCAAAAATATTTGAATTTACAATCTTATTATACATCTATCTATAAACTCAATTGATATGGTAAAGAGTGCGGCAACTGAAGTTGGCTAAAACTCAAAAATGTGTATTATAGCTTTTAAGCCATTAAAAAAGTCGATCTTTCCCTTCAATCTCTTGGATGCAAAAATTAAGCATGTCACTTTAAAAATCTGCAAATATATGAACATTAAAAATTATTCTAAAAGTAAATTGTGAACGCTAATATGTAAAGCTTTATGTATAAATTGAGTTAGTAAATACAAATAATAAGTAAAAAGTATTAATAGTATAGTACCAAATTATACAAATTATTCAATTGGATGCCATGACCCATCTTCCCTAGTAATTGACGTAGTGCCTGCAGTTAAATAAAATTTAAGTGGTATGAACATAGACAACACTTGTAAAGATGAATATAAGGAAATCATGCTTCACGAATAAATTTTTACTTATGACATGAAGCACCCAAAGATATACTCATGATCTAAATGGTAATTATAGCCTTCATTCATAATCATAACTCATAAGTCATAACTCATAACACTCTGACAAATGAACAAAAGACATAAGCCAAAGATCACCTAATAATGGCCATTACAATAAAGCATAGCAAGCATTTCTTCTGAATCTGAAGCTCAATCACTCAATTCAACTCTACAATCGAATAACAAACATAAATTACAGCCATTAGGTACCATAATAACATATTCAATTTACAATGAACTACAAACAACAAATTAATCAAAACATTGAGTGCCTAAAGTGAGGATATAAGTCAAACCCGAAATTGTTAGACTTAACAAATGCTACACACAAACAGTTTACAGAAGAAATCAGCCCCAAAAGCTCCACAAGCAACAATAGAGAAGATACAGCAACCAAAGCAACTTTTTGAAACAACCGAGCGCACCAAATGAATTATCATGGGTTACCTTAATTTGATGTAGCAAAGATAAGTATAAGACAACCTAGAGGGAGGTTTACCTTAATCCTGTAGAAATCATAAACAGAATTATCATGGGTTAGCCAGCTCGATATGATTGCCTTTTTTGCATTCATCATAAGAAGATAAGAACTCAACTCCTTAGCTCACTAAATGAATTCATTACAATAGCCCCATAATCAAAACAATTAATAAATTCAAGTAAAGAGGATTTTTCTTTCAAAACCTGCATTTTCTTGGTGGGTTGCATAAGGTTTGAGCTTCATTCGAGTATCAATCAAGTTCATATAACCTACTTCATCAATTGAACCTAGAATATGGGCATTACAATTAAGATTCATAAATTTAAGTGCAAAAAACCAACGAATACACCTCTAGCATACAAAAAAAAGCCCCCTAAATAATAATCAATCAAGATTTATTATAAATATGCTATGAAAATATCTATATGGAAAAGCATTACAATTAAAGAACATATAAACATCTAACATGTGATTGTAAAAACAAAGAGAACATTTATGTGGGCAAAAATCAAACCTGTTAAGTTGAGCATAAGGTTAGATAGCAATTAACTTAAAAAAACCATATTGAACTTGCAACAGATACTCCCATAAACTTGTTCACCCATAGCAAAGATCCACTAAAAAACCAGATTCAAAAGGAACATACAAAGAAGACATTCACTAGTGGAAAAATCGCCAATTGCTACGGTTTTTTTGTCATAATAGGCTGCGGTTTTGACTCGCAGCCCTTGGAGTAGCAGCAAATGAGAAATCTTATTGGCTGCGGTCCTAAAAACTGCAGCCTAGCTATAGTCCATTTTTCAAAATCAAAAAACAAAATTTGCTGCGGACATAAAACAGCCTTTATGGGGTACTATTTTATTTATTTATTTATTTTTATACCTAAAGGAACGAAATCAAAACTAGATCTATGAACAACAAACGAAATCAAAACGTTTTTTTATTAATAACAAATTAATACTCAACATTTTATTAAAAACAAATGGGAAATTATCATTGGTGCCCCTGTGTTTTGGACTTTTATCAATGGTGTACAATCTTTTTTTTTTTCCAATAGCACCCTTGAGGTTTGACGTTAATAGACGTCGTGACACTTTTAACGATTTTCCGTTAAGTTACCGTTAAGTTTTTTAAAAAAAGAAACCATGGTTTGTATATGATTAAGTGAATGAGTTTGGCTCTTGTTTTTCCCTCCTCGATCATTCTCTGTGCTGTTCATCATCATCTTCATCTCCTTGCTTGACGCCATTGTTGTCGATTTTCTTAATCTTTGCTTGTAGATTTGTCGCTGGTAAGTTCTCGAATGGCCCTAACTTTTCTTTCTGTACATGCAACTACTTGTTCTTTGTTGTTTTTTGCCCTAAATGTCGAATGTAATGGTAGAATAATTTCCAATTTTGTTCGTTAAATTTGGTAGTTTTAGGGTTTTTTTTTTGCTGAATTATGGTTTTTGTAGATGTTCTGATTGTTTATCTGTAACAGGGAACCCTAGAAATTAGGGCTTTTTTGAATTTTGAAACTTGGGTGCAATTTATGAATGTTGATGGTTTTTTTTTTTTTTGGTTTTTTTGTTGATAGATTGTAAATGGATGACTGTGTGTTGTTGAAGTTTGTATATAAGGGTACTGAGACTGAAGTTTTTGTTAAGGATATAGACTTAGTGAACTTGCTTGACATGATCATAGACTATTGGGACAAAGCAGAGTCCATGGGTCATTTGATGCCTAAGCATCCTAGTTTCAGTTATGTGTATAAGAAGAAAAATGTTCAGATTGTTGATGACAAGGCACTGTTGGAGATTTTTAGCAGGAATAGAGGAGTTGAAAGTATTGTCATCAAAGTTGGAGACTCAAAACCTAGTGTGTTTTTAGATAATGCTAGGAGACTTAGGGAAACCCTAAAGAAAAATGCTAGGAAGAAAGAGTTGGAGGCTGAAAATGCTAGGAATAAACCTGTTTCATCTGATGATGGGGATGATGATGATGTTGTGATGATAATTCCAACCCTTAGTCTACCCCAAGAGAAGCCTCATGTAAATGTTGATGATGATATAAACCTCACTGCTGTAGAAGCTGAAAAAGATGTAGAGCCTGAACCTGTGGAGCATGTTATTGAGCATGTTGATGAGCATGTTGGTGAGCATGTTGATGATATGGTTGTTGATGATAGGGTTGTTGAGACTGAACCTGAGCATGTTGTTGAGCATGTTGATGATATGGTTGTTGATGATATAAATGCACTTGTAGTGATGACCCTGAACCTGATCCCATTCCATTCCAACCTAAGCATGTTGATGAGCCTACTGAACCTGATCCCATTCCAACCCCAATACTGCCTGCTGAACCTGATCCCCTTCCAACCCCAACACAGCCTGATGATGTTGATCCCATTCCAACCCCTTTACAGATTGTTAAGCCTAAGACACCAAAAAAACCAAAGGGTTACTGGAGACCCAAACTGCCTGTCCTAAGACCTAGGAAGAAACATGTGGAGACCATTGTATTGGAGAGTCCACCATCTCCTGGTGACATCAATGATGTGATACTTGAATGAAGTTAATGAGGAGAATGAGGAGGCTAACAATGAGAGAACCCCAACCAAAACCCCCAAGAAATCACAAATCAAAGAAGCAGGAGGACAAGAAGGTCTAGAATCAGGAATACTATTTACCACCAGTGGAGAACTCAAAGGAAGAGACGAATTAGGGTTACATGCAGGCGAAGATTTCTCGCCCACCTGAGCAGTTGGCGGAGTCGATTTCAGCACAGTGACCCAGCTAAGTCCCACCTTCGAAGCTTCCCCTACAGCAGATGAACCGCCATTGCCATTGGATTGAAAAACAAATCTGCCAGGAGACGAAAACTCACGCGCAGACGACTCAAAGAAGATTTCCTCGGAGCAACCTTCATTTTGGGTGGCCTCCCTCTCCTGCCCATGGCCGGAATCCGGGAGATTCGAAGTGAAGAGAAACGCACAACAATTCGCAGAGAGAGAAGCTCTGAAAGAGAGAGAAAATCTTATTATTATTATTTATTATTATTATTATTATTGTTGTTGTTGTTGTTGTTGTTGTTGTTGTTGTTTGTATTTATAAAATTATTTTGATTTTATTTATTACACTTCTAAAAGAGGTGTGATTAATAACCAGAATGAAAAATTTATTCTTCAGTTAAACATTTTTGTTTCTTGCTAATTGAAGCATATTAAAGTAACCTAAAAAAATTGGTGAAATTTTCATTGAAACATTTTACCAAACACTTGATATGCATAAAACAAATCTTATAATTTAACTAAATTGTTCATGCACACTTAATACATGAAATTAAGATAATATAACAACCAACCAAACTATTATAAGCTAAAATAAGAACAATCATGAACAATAAAAAATCAATTTTGAAAAAAATTAGGATTAGATTGATACCTTTGATTGATGATGAGAATGAACAAGTAATCAAAGAGATAATTGCAATGTTATTAATTTAGTTGAGTGATTGATGTTGTGAATAAGAGGAGATTTTTTTTAAGTATACAACATCATAAAATGGAGTGAGTGAGGAAGAAAGGGTAAATGAAACTAGAGCATAGCTTAAGTAAACCGCTACTTCATTTAACAGTTCATGTTTTATTTATTTATTTTTTAAAATGTCATGGAAAAGTAAAAACGCTTCATGAATTAACGGTTTAATTTAAATTTCAAAGTTAATCGCTTTTTGAAGTAGCGGTTTCCTTAAAAAAAAGGAAAAAAAAATCTTTCTCTAACTATCCTACGTGGACTGTATTATGGGACTTATTTTTGAAACCAACGTAAAGTGGGAAATATTTTTTAAGAAAACTATATTTAGGGAAAAGATTCAACAGTTGAGGAACAATCAATGACTCATCGATGATGGTCCTCGCGATTCCCTTAGGCAATGTGCTGTACGTGCCTATTAGTTATGTTTGAACTTTGAAGAATGAAATCATGCGGAATTAGAATTTGTTTAGGATTTTAAACATTGTTTATATTAATTCATGAAAGACACAAAACTAAAATTTATAAGAATTGAGAATTTAAACTAGAAAACAAAATAAAAAGGAATCATTTACGGTTAATCCTGATTATCCTAAAATATATACATTAATTGCTACAATGTTAATTTCTAAACACAATTACCATGTAGCGATTCTTCGATCACTCGTGTTACCCTTCATTTGATTTGGAAAACGTGGAGGGTTGTGCAAATTGAAAGGATCGTGTACTTGCCCCCAAGCTAGTTCATCATTCCCTTAAGATTTAACTATTTGGCTTTCATGTTATTCATCGTTATGACTTGTGATCTTATTGAGCTGAGGGGCAGAACAAATAATTTTAATACCCTGTTTATTTTTCATAAGTTTCTAAAATTGAGGCCTTCATAATTAGATTTTCTTAAACTAATATAAAAATTCAACACATTTTACTTTATTAAACTTAAATCTCTAATGTTAAAACATTCAATAGAAAAAATGACTAATAATAGAAAGAGTAAGGATTTAAAGGGTTGATGAGCACTTCAATGTTAACAATTGTTTGATTACGTCTATTTGCATTATTCATTTGACCTTAGTATTTCAACTTTGATTTTTGCCCTTACATGGGCGGACCAAAATATTTCGGGATTCTGTTTGATTTTCATAAATTTTTAAAAGTGGGGTCATTCATATTTGAAAGAAAAAATTTCTTAAACTAAAATAAAAACTTAACCTTAGTTTTTATTTTTATTAATATTAGTTTTATAAAATAACTAAATTTAATTTATTAATATTAAATTTTCATCTTTAATTTTAAAGGAAGGCAAAAATAGTGATAGGTTGACGCCGTATAATAAACAGATTAAAATTTGAAAGGATTAAAAAATTAGAAATAAAATGTTGATTCTTTTTAGTGATAATTGATGTTTAAAAAATAAATAAAAATTAAATGATGTAAGAGATAATATTAGAAAGTTAAAGAGTGGTTTTGGAAAGTAATAAAAAAGGAGAGAAAAAAATATAATCAATAGGATTTGAACCTATAACCCTTGAAATATTTAAATAAAATTCTAACTAACTACTCTACCTTAATAGAATGTTATCATAGTATGATTATTTTTATATGATGCCCTTTAGATTTGGGGGTCATGTGCGGTTGCGCAATTCGCACACCCTTAGAATCGCCCATGCACACTTATTTTACTTGTGTTATTTTTGTACACAAATTCTTGCTATAGATCGTCTACAGCATAGACGGATAAATATGGGTCAGCCCATTTTGCAAAATAAGTAACTGATTAGTCATCAACCTTATTTTTATTGGGTTAGGTTATTGGGAGAGCCGTCTTTACTATAGACGGTCTCTCATGAGACCTTCTGTTGTTTGTATGGTCAAGATTATCGTACTGCAGAAACAAAAATCTTTTGCCATCGTTGTTGATTTTGAGCCCGTGGGGAACTTATTACAAATAAACAATCCGCCAACTGGCCATCTTGTTTTAATACTCTCACCAAGAAGATGAGCTGTCATCCTGCTATAATTGGTCCTTGTAGTTCATGTTGGCCTGCATTAGTAAATACTTCGTAATCCTTTGAGCTTATAAATACAGCTTAGTTTGTATGCTAAATAGCACCACAAAAACTTTCAAATTTCCAAACTCAAAATC
>JAAKBH010001247.1:0-34221 GCA_019776075.1 Amaranthus palmeri
TTTAACTCTAGAATGATGCACCGGATCTTTAGAAATACAAATAGCACTAGTATTATCACAATAAATAGGAACACATTCAAATTTGATACCAAAATCTCTTAGCTGATGTTTAATCCAGAGCATTTGGGAACAGCAGGCTGCTGCTGCTACATATTCAGCTTCTGCCGTGGATAAAGCTATTGTGTTCTGTTTCTTGGAACTCCATGATACCAAACAAGATCCAAGAAACTGTACCATTCCTGAAGTGCTTTTTCTATTTACAAGATCACCTGCGTAATCTGCATCACTATACCCTTTCAAGTCATAGACATCACTTTTAGGATAAAATAAGGATAAGTCATCTGTTCCCTTTAGATATCTAAGAATTCTTTTTACTGCCGTATGATGTGATTCTTTAGGATTTGATTGAAATCTAGCACACAAGCCAACACTAAAGGATATATCGGGTCTACTAGCTGTTAGATATAGTAGTGATCCTATCATGCCTCTATACATCGTTTGGTCAACATTAATTCCGTTAGAGTCTTCATCTAACCTAATGTTAGTGGCCATGGGTGTATGGTTTGTCTTAGCACTATCTAGTCCATATTTCTTTAGAAGTTCTTTTATATATTTTTGTTGATGAATAAAGATACCGTTAGCAGTTTGTTTAATTTGCAAACCAAGGAAGAAATTTAATTCTCCCATCATACTCATTTCAAACTCATTACTCATTAGGTCAGCAAATTCCTTACATAACGATTCATTTGTAGCACCAAAAATAATATCATCAACATATATTTGAACAACTAATATATTCGAACCTTTATTTTTAAAGAATAAGGTTTTATCAATTTTACCACGTATGAACTTATTTTCAATCAAAAACTTAGATAATCTCTCGTACCATTGTCTAGGTGCCTGTTTTAGCCCATAAAGAGCTTTATCAAGCTTGTAGACGTGATCCGGAGAAATTGGGTTTTCAAAGCCAGGTGGTTGTTCCACATATACATCTTCTTCTAGAAACCCATTTAAGAATGCACATTTTACGTCCATTTGATATAATTTAAAATTCATGAAAGCAGCAAATGAAATAAGAATTCTAATAGCTTCTAATCTAGCTACGGGAGCAAAAGTTTCAGTATAGTCAATACCTTCCTGTTGATTATAACCTTTTACCACCAACCTTGCTTTGTTTCTAACGATTATGCCGTGTTCATCCAGCTTGTTCCTGAATACCCATTTAAGTCCAATAATCTTCTTGTTCTTCGGTTTTGCTTCTAAGTGCCACACTTTATTTCTTTCAAACTCGTTTAATTCATCTTGCATAGCTACCACCCAATCCGAATCTTGCAAAGCTTCTACATGATTCTTGGGTTCCATAGTTGAGGGAAAAGCAAAGTGTGCACAAAAGTTTCTCATTTGTCCCCTTGTTTGTGTGCCTTTGTTCATGTCGCTTATAATCAATTCTAGTGGATGTGACTTATGATGTTTCCACGGTCTTGGAACAAAGTCTCTTGTGGGGACAGATGTGGAAGCTGGTTCACTGACTTGGTTCTGATTTGGTTCAACTTCAATTCTTTCTTCTTGTGTTTCTGTTTGAATTTCTAGATTAGGAACTGCAGGCTGTTCTTGATCTGCCTGTAGTTCCTGTTCTTGATTTTGTTCAACATTCTGACCTTGTTGCTGTTCTACTGGATCTTGCTCCTTGTGTATATTTTCATCATCTTCCAGATTCGCAAGACCTATCTTAAAATCACTTGTTTCTTGTTCACTTGTCATAAAGTTAGTCTCATCAAATATTATGTGAACAGATTCTTCAACACACATTGTTTTCTTATTGTAAACTCTATATGCTTTACTATGAGATGAATAGCCAAGAAATACTGCTTCATCACTTCTTTCATCAAATTTACCTAAATTTCGTTTTCCATTAACATGCACAAAACATCGACATCCAAAGACTCGAAAATATGAAATATTAGGTTTAATTCCTTTAAATGATTCGTAGGGGGTCTTAGAAGTGATTGGTCTTATTAAAACTCGGTTTAATATATAACAAGCAGTATTGACTGCTTCGGCCCAAAAATTTCTAGGTAAACCACTAGCGATTAACATAGTTCTAGCCATTTCTTCTAAGGTTCTATTTTTACGTTCAACAACACCATTTTGTTGTGGTGTTCTAGGCGCGGAGAAATTATGACTTAAACCATGCTCATTACAATAATCCATAAACTTTGAATTTTCAAATTCTTTACCATGATTCGATCTTATGTGGACTAGTTGATTGTTACTAGATTTCTGAATTTTAGTAGCGAATGCAACAAATTCATCAAAAGCCTCATCTTTGCTAGATAAGAATAAAGTCCATGTAAATCTACTGTAATCATCAACTATGACAAAAACATATCGCTTACCGCTGCGACTTTGGATTCTCATTGGTCCACAAAGATCCATATGAATTAATTCAAGTGGTCTTGATGTGGTCACGACATTTTTAGTTTTAAAGGATGACCTTGCATGTTTTCCTTTGGCACAAGGATCACATACTTCATTCTTTTGAAATTTTAGGGACGGTAATCCTCTTACTAGGTCTTTAGTACGTAAAGTATTAAGCAATGAAAAACTAGCATGACCTAATCTTTTATGCCAAAGTAGAGGGTCATCTTCTATAACACTCAGACATGTTAAACTGGTTTTAGGAACAGTGTGCAGGTCCACCACGTAGGTGTTCCCTTTTCTAATTCCTTCCAGAATGATGTCACCTGTGTCGTTCCTAGAAATCATGCATTTCTCAGAAGTAAAGTTTACAAAGTTACCTTTGTCACAAAATTGAGAAATACTTAAAAGGTTGTGTTTCAAATTCTCGACCAAAAATACGTTATCTATTGCATGGGAACTTGACCTTCCTATCTTGCCTTTTGCAATGATTTCTCCTTTCATATTGTCGCCAAAGGTCACAGTTCCTCCGTCATAGGCTTCTAGTGAGAGAAATTTTGATCTATCGCCTGTCATGTGCTTGGAACAGCCACTGTCGAGATACCATGAGCTGTTCCCCCTCACTAGAACCTGCAAAACGAACTTAGTTGTTAGAGGGTGGAACCCAAGCCAGCCATCCTTGGGTTCCGTGTCGATTAAACAAGAATTAAATTTCTTAATCCAAACTCTATCGACGTATATTTGATTCGTTTTGTTGTGCTGTTCCCTTTTTAAACATTGATGTTTCAGGTGCCCAGTTTTGCCACAAAAGGAACAGACTTTGTTACTTGGGAGATCAACGTAGACCTTTTTCTTTTTATCATTTTTATCATATCCTAGACCTTCGGTTCCTTTAGTTTTAGCATTAAGAATCCATTTGGGAACTTCTTTAATTTTCCCTTTATCTCTTGAATTTAATTCAAGCTTAAGTCGATCGTTTTCTTTTAAGGCAGATTCTAGGTCGGATCTCATTTGAAAGAGTACGCATTGAATTTCTTTCTTAGACTCATAATCTACTTCCATCTCAAATTGCTCAAATTGATTCAATTCAATATTTAACATGATGTTTTCTTCTTTAACTTTTTCTAAGGCTTCTTTTAACATCACATTATTATCAAGCGATTCAAAGAATCGATTTTGCACATCGGATCTAAATGAGTTAAGGTAGGATATTTGGTCTTTACATGCTTTAAGGTCTTTTTCAGTTTTGAGAGTGATGGCGGTTTGTTTTTCTAAATTTTCATGAGATTCTAAAATCATTTTAACTAATCTATGTTTATCCAATTTAAATAAATAATCAGAAAATGGATCAGGAGACAGTACCTCTTTTCCTTTAGATGTATCGTCATGAGTAGCCATGAGATAGAGGTTAGCTACCTCTTCTTCTTCCACGGGGGCTTCGGTTTCGGCTTCACTTTCGGACTCTCCCCATGCAGCTATCATGGCTTTTCGGAAATCGGTTTTGTTGAAATTTCCCTTTGTTGGTTGTCTTCCTGTTTCTCTTGCTTTCCCTTTAGCTTTCTCGTCCTTCCATAGTGGGCATTCCTTTATGAAGTGCTCGGTACTTCCACATTTGTGGCATTCATATGTTTTGGATTTAGAAGTTCCTTTTTCTTTGTAGTTTCTTTGATTTTTATATCTGTTGTTCCTGAAGAACTTCTTGAATCTACGTACCAGCATTGCTGCCTCTTCCTCATCAGTTTCTGAATTTTCTTGATCGTCTGCTGTCAGAGCCAGACCTTTGTTCCTGGAACTGTCAGCTGTTCCCAGATGTAATTCATGAGTCATCAGGGAACCAGCCAACTCTTCCAGATTAAACTTTGTAAAATCTTTAGATTCTTGAATGGCTGTGACCTTTGCTCTCCAACGATCATCTTGAGGTAGGCTTCTTAGGATCTTTCGCACTTGTTCATCGGATGGAATAAGCCTTCCAAGGGAGACTAAGTCATTTGTGATGTTCGTAAACCTAGTAAACATTTCTTGAATGCTTTCTTTAGGTTCCATAACAAATCTTTCATATTTGGACATGAGTAAGTCAATCTTGGAACGCTTGACTTCGCTTGTACCTTCATGGGTAACTTCCAGCAGATCCCAAATTTGTTTTGCTGATTTGCAACCCATAATGCGATTGTGTTCATTAGGACCAAGCCCACAATGAAGCAATTTAATAGCAAGAGCGTTCATTTCCATCTTTTGAAAATCTTCTTTCTCATATTCTGTGATTGGTTTGAGAACAGTCTCGTTGATGGAGTTGGTAGTAGTTACCTCAAAATCTCCAACTTCAATGACTCTCCAAACTTGATAGTTTTCGGCTTTGATGAAGATCTCCATCCTGTTTTTCCAATAGGTATAGAATTTGCCATCGAACATTGGTGGTCTCTGAGTAGAGTACCCTTCTTCCATACGCTCGTTCATTTTCATCATCTCTAAAGCACCAAGATACGGCTCTCAGGGTTTCCTGATTTAATGAGGAACAGGGCTCTGATACCAATTGTAGAAACGTATAGAGACGATGAAGTGTAACAAGAGGGGGGGTGAATTGTTACTTGTTCCCGTTAGAGTATTTTCGCCCTTTTCTTGCGGAATTTTGAATAAAGAAAATACTCAAAACAAAATAAAAGAAAACTTAAAGAAACACAAAGGATTTAACGTGGGAATAAGAACCACGACCCACTAGGGATTTCTATTCTCTATTATTTTATGTAATTCAATTCTCTATTACATAAAATATTTCTCCTTCTCCTTCTCCTTCTCTTCTCGGTTTCTTTCTTGTTCCCTTTCTCTATTCTCCTTCTCTTTCTCTCTTCTCTTTCTCACTTCTCTTTCTCACTTCCCCCTTAGACTTACCCAAGTCTAATTACAAATTCTCTCAAAAACCCATACAAGATAAATTCTCTAAATTGGATGAACAACAAAGATAGCACAAGGAAATATTTAGGAATTAATTTTCGATTAAGAACACTCAATATTTTCCTTTTCTTGAATCTTGAATCTCACGAAATTTGGGCACAAAAATTTTCGGAAATAATTTTCTCTCAATGTTTATCACCAAGGGAGCACTCGAATGATAAGAGTGATTATTTTTCTCCCTTGATCTCCATAGGAGAATTCTAAAGATTTTACATGAATATTTCTCTCCTTGTTGATCGCCAAAAGCATTGTGCCGGTTAGAAAAATGAATTTATATTCTTTGTAGATCAAGTTATGCCATAAACCCATAATCTATAGATGAGGGATTAGTGGGCATTGACCGTGAGTAATGTGAATAACTACCTTGGTGGTTATTCAAAGTCAATCTTTGACTCTAGCTAAAAATAGCCATTTTCAAGAGACTTTTTAGTAGTTAGTTATTTTAATTCTTTGATTTATTCCTTGTGCTTCCTAAGTTGTTAACCGTACAACAAAACTAAAATATAGAAAAATAAATTCAAGACTTTTTCTAAATTAATTTTGTTGACTTCTCCTCTGACCGGATTCTGAAGGAACACCGTACTGTCTCTATCTGCAACTTCATCAGTTTATCAATATCTGGAACAGTAGACTTGAAATCTACTTTTGACTTCCTCATTGACCTTCTCTACTGACTTTGACTTTGTTGACTTTGACTTTGACTTGTACGATTGCCATTGACCAGTCCTTAGGTACCATCGACGATTATGATAATCGGATATTTAACCTACAAAACAATCTCTAAAATACTTTGTTTGTTTATAATTTGTTAAGTCATCATCAAAACTCAAATGGGCCAACACAGCCCTTAATGAATTTTTTTTGGCAACGGATAGGGGCTGCGGACAGAGTAGAAAACCGCAGCCCTTAACATGTTTTTTTTTATTAGGTATATTTGCTGCGTATGTCTTATACCCGCAGCCAATAAGCCAAAGCCCTTATGATTTTTTCCACTAGTGAGTACATCAAAGATGACTCACATATTCTCTAGTTGGAGGCACTAACCCTTGATGACACCTTGTAGTATGAGGACATACATGTTCAGATTTTAGAAGACTCGTGATACCCATCGAGGCAGTGTTGCACTTGTCAAAGTGTTGTGGTCAAACCACATCGTTAAAGAACCCACATGGGAGGTTGAGGATGCTATGAGGCGTGAGTACCCGCAATTGTTTGAGCATGTACCATATATATGTTACCCGTATTATATGTAGTTAGTTAGTGTTGCCTCTCCCTAGTTCGTTAGAAATGTGTTCAGTAATGTCTACTTAAGTAAGTTCGAGGACAAACTTTATTTCAAGTTCGGTAAAATCGTAAGATTCTGAGAGACAAATTAATTAGGATTATTTATATTTAAGGTAGTGCAATGAGAATAATCATTATTGTGGTTAATTTTTGGTTATGTACCTTGGAAAATATAGCTAGTTCAAAAATAATATTAGCTAAGGAACTAGTTTTGAGATAAATATAATGTGGGTATTTTATATTGGATTTAACTTCAAGAACGAAGTTGTTTAAGTTGGATAGAATGTAACATTACGAAATTTTAGGAACAAATTATTTTAAGATAGAAATAAATTACTAATATTATTTACTGGAGTTAAAGAGGATTTAATAATTATAACTTATGAGAAATCAGAAGGAGATCTTAATTAGTGGCGGACCCAGGATTCAATTTCAGTGAGAGCACAATGGACAAAATAAAAATCATTTATACCAAAAAAATTATTGTTTTCAATTTAATGCTATGCAAATATATTTTATAATAACCATACAACTAATCAAAAACATATATACAACTAGTTCAAAATTTAAATCATTGATAATGATTGAAAGTAATCAAGAAGAATAATCAACTAATGAAGAATATGTATATAATTTATTCAAAAAATATGATAGTTTTCCGTAATTGCAATTAATCAAGATTATATTATCATAGTTGATTATAATTTGGAAAATTGAATAGATTGCAAAACTAAAAACATTTTATTTTAGTTTTTATTAAAGTAAAGATTGGACCAGTAAGACTTTGTCAGTATTTAATTACCGAATTTGTGAATAGTGAACAAATCTAGAAGAATGCATTTGGCACTTGGCAGCGAGTATTCATAGATTATGCATTAAATATGTATACATAACTAAGTTTATGTATTATCACAAAGGCCACGTGTCTCAGTTGGTAGTGGAGGCACAACAGTTCACGTAGAAGTGCATAGGTCGCGCGTTGAAATATCTTTGGCAACTTCTTTATTGCAAAATTTTAATAATTTTTTAATGTCAGTGAGATCACTTGAGGGCGCAGGAACCTGCTAGGTCCGCCCCTGATCCTAATATAATATATGAGTCAAGGTAATATTATAACTTGGAAAGGAAAAAAATAATAAACAATAACAATAATTAATTGGATTAAATATATAAGAATAGGATTATTGGGTTTGAGCCAAGGAACAAGTTATAGCATTTGAGATTTACTCGTCTATGGGATTGTAGGTTTCCTTAAATTTATTTATATTTGATTTTAAGTTCACATTATTTACTTATTAAAGTTCAATTTTACATTTATAGTGCATTTTAGAGATTTATTAAAGTGTAAAATTGGAGTACATCTAGTAGCACCTTAGCTTAATCAGGTATATATATATTAGCCTATTAGCTGTGGTGTTACACAACCAGCATGTTCTTGGTAAAACTATAGCCTCAAACACCTACCAAAACGAGCCCAAACATCCAAAGTACAAACAAAAAAATTTTCCCATATGAATTTCTGCCTCCAACTTTGACAGGCCATAACTTCCTCGTCTGATATCAAAATTGCAAAACTCATTCTAAAACTTTGGGTATTTTTTTCAACATATATCTACTTATAAAATTTCAAAATTGTACTCCCTCCGTTCCAGTTTAGATGTCCCATTTGACTTTTCACACATGCCGAGGCAACATTTTAACCCTTAATATCTCTAATTATTCTTAATCAAAAATTATAAAAAATTGATATTAATAATCCTTGTATTGAGACGAATCAAACAAGATCACACATGACTATGTTTTAACTTATAGATTAAGAGTAAAATATAAATTAAGAGTGATGAGTGAATAGTGCCAAAAGTCAAATGGGACATCTAAACTGGACCGGAGGGAGTATGATTTTATTTGCTATTAAACTGAGCCGTTTCTTTTTAACTGTGCAAAATAAATTCTGAGGAAAAAATTTCCGAAATCAGTAGGTGGGAGGACATTTGTTTCAAAAGAAATGATTGTGAGTCGGCAAAGTGCTTTATATGTGTAGGATTTGCCCACACATGACACTCTTGCGTGAATTGCTATTCCACCAGCACAACTTACTATGAACAGCGTATATTTGAAGATTATGCTGATAATCTTGAAATAGGAATTGCACTCTTTCAGTCGAATCATATTAATTTTGCTAAGCGTATTCAAAAGTTTGAGACCATGAAAGAGATGTGTACTAAACCTACACAAAGCCCAGTACCAAAAGTGGTAGAAGAAGAAATCCAAGTACACCATGAACAAACTTCTATCTTTGGCCATGAGGAAGACAATCAAAGCAAGATATAGTTCAATTTCCACTTGTTTCGGTGGAAGTTCTATGTGAGTCAAGTGTTTCATTGTGGCAAGGAGTTCATGCTTTAAGTTTGAGGACAAACTTTTTAAAAGAAGGACAATGTTGCGAATCAAGGTTCACAAATATTTTAAAGTTCGAAGGAAATTTTATGCATGGCTTGTTTTATCCAAAGACATCTTTTGTGTGGATTATATCAAGCCATCAGTCACTCAATCTTATTTGCAACGCTAGTTCAATGTTGGCACACCACCCTCATTCAACAATCAATCATTTAACCCACCTTTTCAACAGCCCTTAAGTTTACTCAATTTCAAATAAATTGTCGCGAACTTTTTTTTCACCAAGTACAGCCTTCAACTTGGAAAACATGACAGCGATACAGCCAAATTACCCCAAATTGACTTAATGACCGGCTGAACCCCAAAATTACCTTTGACCAATCCATTTTACCTTTGACTTTAATTTAAAATCCCATTTACTCATTTTCAAAAAAAAATATAAATTAAAAATCTCATTTCAACATCCTTCAAGTACTCCTCCAAAATCAAATCTCAAAATTTCAATCACCCTTCCAACCCCAGCTTATAAAACCATTTTATCTTCCATCATCTTCATCAATCACACACAAATAAAAAGCCATTGAAGGTTGTTTTTGCGGCTGGAGGAGCTAGTTGGTACATCTTCCTAGCACTAGCAATTGTAGATGAGATGAAAATCAAAAAACCCAAATGCCAAAATCTTATTTATTGGTGTTGATTCTGGGATTGAAAGCATTGTTATACCCGATTCGACTTTGCTGCGATACCTGCAACCCCATTGGTTCGACCCATTTTGTCTGCTCAAAATCTGGGCATCCCTTTAAAATGGGTCAATTCAATGCGTGAAAGTTGAAAGATAATGAAGGAGTTTGAACCCCAAATCGTGGTTGGAATTAGGGGTTATGTATCTTTCCCTATTTGTTTAATTGCTACTTTTAAAGGATTAAAAAGGTTACTCTAGAACAAAGTTCGGTTCCTGGGTTAGCTAATTGGTTTCTTTCTCTTGTTCCTGATTTAGTTTTTTTTTTTTTTTTTTGCTTATAATTCATCAGTTGATCTATTTTCCTACTGATAAGAACAAGATTGTAGTGAGTGGGAATCCAATTACGTTATCATTAAGAAGAAGATTGAAATTTTGAGATTTTGGTTTGAACGAGGTTGAAGGATGTAAATGGGATTTTAATTCCTTTTTTTATTTGTTGAAAATGTGTAAATAGGATTTTTAAAATTAAAGTCAAAGGTAAAAGGGCTTGGTCAAATGTAATTTAGGGATTCAGCCAGTCATTAATTTAAGTCATTTTGGGGTAATTTGGCTGTAATACTGTCATGTTTCCCAAGTTGAAGGTTTTAGTTGGTAAAAAAAAAGTTTGCGGCTGTTAATTTTAAATTGAGTAAACTTAAAGGCCGTAGTTAGTAATGGATCCAATCCTTAATGATCCACAACTTCCATGGAAACGAATAATAATTATAATTACAAATCCAATTTAATAACACCGTACGGGTGATGAACACAATCATCTTCAATTTCCAAGTTAAACTCCTTCCAATCTTTTGAGGGACAAAGCCTTAAGTAATACTCCCTCCGTTCCTTAAAGAAGTTCCCACTTTTCATTTTAGGGTGTTTCAATTGTTGTTCCCATAAGGAATCTTTCCCTTTATATCACAAATTTTAGACAAAAATAACCTCACTCATCCTCATTTTAATATTTTAATAATGATTATGGGACCACATATCTTCCACTAACTCCATTTTAACATTTTTATATTCCTTGTACCCACATGTTTCCTACTAACTTCATGAAAATATTTTTTAATTTGTTGTAGTCCCCATTTTTTTTTCCATTAACTTTCTTTAAATACTTGTCCACTTTCCGTTTTTGGCAAAAAAATTAATTTCTTAATTAGATTCGCCCCCTAGGTAAATTACATATATGCCCCCAACTTATCCCTAATTACCCACTAATTACTCCCTGCATTTTCAATAAAAACCCACCCCAACCCAAAATCCCCTGTAACCCTAGATCTCCGCCTTCTTCTTCGTGGGTCTTCATCTTCTTCCCTCTAGTATTTTTACAGTCACTCCTTCTTCTTCGTGGGTCTTCATCTTCTTCCTTCTTGTTTTTTTACAGTCACCCCTTCTTCTTCGTGGGTCTTCTTCTTTTGTAACCCTCTCTCTCTCTCGCTCTCTCTCTCTCTCTCTCTCTCTCTCTCTCTCTCTCTCCTCTAACCCTAACCCTAAATCTGCGTTTTGTTGTATGTATGGCATCCCTAAAATCGTGTCTTTCATGGGAAGAATTCCTTGAAGATGATGTTTTACATGGTCCTCCTAACCAATGTTATTAAAATCGCGATCCGGATCGTAAAATCGTACGATTTTACGATTCCACGTGGGCCTTACGAGTTGGATCGGAAGTGAAATCGGAATCAAGTAAAATCGCCCATAAAATCGGTAAAATCGGGTAAAATCGGGTGAAATCGGTTTTAAAAAAACCCTAAATCTCAAAACCGATTTTACCAAAATGCCTAAATTTAACCATATAACAATTTTTACTTTTAAAAAAACCCTAAATCTCATTTTACCTAAATCTTCTTACAGCAGTCCGGAGCCTACGCCTTACCTCCAGACCTCATTCTTCTCTCTCATTGTTGTATTATTATTGAATTTGTGCGGAATTTGTGAATTTTTTATTGAATTAAATAGTATAATTGATTCATTTTTATTGATTACTCATGTTGGATTAAATAGTAGTATTATGGAGTTAATGAGTATTTACTTAATTATTTATGATTAATTTTGCTCATGAGTATTTTGTTAATTACTCAAGTTTGTCAACTTGTACTTGACTTTATTAGTAGATGGTGTAATTTATATTGCTTATCATGTAACAGTGAAGACGTGAACTCATGAAATAACTAACTTGACTTTTGTTTTATTACACAATATATTGATAATAGGTAATTTTAAGTGTTTCTTTTACATTTAAAATGTCTTGAAATAAATACAAACTTCAAAAACTACTTAAATCAGAAAAATTGGTAGAATCGGTCGATTTTACGATTCGATTTTACGATTCGATTTTAAGAGGGGCTTCCGATTCAAAGTAAAATCCCGATTTTAACAACCTTGCTCCTAACCCATGGTTTGACTATTATCAATATGTTTTTGATTCTCCAACCATCACAGTAGAAACGGATCCAAATTGAGGGAGAGAGTTGAATACTGATGATGAAGAAATTGCTGCTATGTTTAATTTGCAACTAGATCTACAAGATGAGATTATTGACAACCTCTTTCCCTCTTCTGATGAAGAATCACTTGATGATGCTGATTTGAAGACTGATTTTGAAGATTTTCATGGTCCCTTCTCTCGTATGATTCGGATCTCTGACTGATGATAATTTTTTTTTTGTGCTGTTTGTTTGGTCTGTGATGATTTTGAGACCTAAAAAAAGTGTTTGCCCTATGATTTTTTAAGGGTATGATTTTTTAGCTTTCCAAAAAACCCTAATATCTTAAAGATGCCACCAATCTTTGATTTTTAGGGTTTAAGCCATCAAACATGTGTTGGAGGCTAATCCTTATAAAGATTATGAGAACAAATTGTTCTCTGAGAGAAACCAAAAACAAATTGATGTAATTATGAAGCCATAAATAATCCAATCTTGATTTTCGTTAAAATGTTTAGTTTTAAATAACTTTATATGTACTAGATGTTTACATTCTAAACATTTCTTTGAACAAGCAAGTCCCAAAAGTGAGTATTTAAAAAAAATCCCAAAAGTATACTCTTTCATGTTTGTTGTTCATGTTTTTGATGTTCATGTTTGTTGTTCATGTTCCCAAAAAAATGTGATATGTTCATGTAAGTGCATATTTCCCTTGTCTGATTTTTTACATTGTTGATTCCTCTGTGACTTGTGTTGCTGGTTCTTCAATAACTGCTTTGACTTGTGATGCTGGTTCTTGATTCTCTTTTGTGACTTGTGATGTGGTCGATTTAGAGCACATTTATAGCCCTACTTTGGTGTCGTATCTCGGTGTTTTACATTGGTTTTATGCTCTATACACTCCATTTTACCTTGTTCTTGTCTCCATGGTGTTTAGAGATCATTTTAGGTGTTTTCGGGAGATTTCGAGGTGATTCGGGTTGAGTTTGAGGCTTAGACATCAAGGTCGAAGGAAATGCACGTGTTTCGAGGTGCTCACAAGTGTTTCGGGTCATCCCCGAATTTATCGCGAAGATCGGAGAACGTTTGAAGGATGTTTGAAGCTTCAAAGTGGCCAAAAGGTCCACATTCGGTCGAAGCTCCTGCCCATTCGGTCGAATGGAGCTACAGCTACCCACGTCCAAAGCCAAAAGCTACTGTTTTATGCGAATGGAAGCCCATTCGGGCGAATGGGACCAATTCGGTCGAATTGGGGTCGAACCCAGGTCGAAGCTTCACACTGCAGCTCAATCAGAAGACCACGATTTCTCCATTCGGGCGAATTTGACCCAGATTCGGTCGAATCTGGGCCCATTCGGGCGAAGCTGCTGGGGCATTCGGGCGAATCTGCAGGAATCAGCGCTGCGATTTTCTTCGAACAAGCTTAAAACACGTGGATCTTTTTAGGGCTTCTTTCTCCTTTTCCTTGGGCTATATAAAGGCTCTTATTTTCATTGTAAACCCTATGCTTTGATAGAGAGAAACCCTCCCTTCTATTAAACATCACTTTAAAGCTTTCTTTCAATTTCTATGCCCTAGATTAGTGTTTAATGCTTTCCTTTACATTTCAAGTCTTGTAATTTCAATTCCTTTCATTCTTAGTTTATGTAAGTTTATCTTTCTATCTTTCTTTATTGCTTTCATTTACTTTGTTTATCTTTCATTTATGTCATTTAATGCTTTTTCCTTTCATGTTTCATTTATTGCTTTGAATCTTGTTCTATTGCTTTCATTTATTGCTCTTACTTTAGTTATTGCTTTCTAGAATAGTTGATAGTTAGTTTCTTTGCTTTCCCTTTCATTATTGCTAGTTTATTTCTTACCCTAATGTTTATATACATGTTTTCTTTCTTGTTCTTAGTTGTAGTTGCTTCAAATATGCTAGAGTAGATTTCTTTGGGGTTTTGGTTTGGTGAAACCCTAGGTTTGGTGAATGTTGTTCATATGCTAGATTAGGGTACGGTTGAGGTTGTTGTGGTTTGATTGATTGATATTCGATACATATCTTGTCCTGCCACTCCCTTGTGAGACATAGGGCGATTATGGGTCGTTCGCATTGACTATAGGTCATCAACTTCCCCATGTCATCTAGAGTGTCTCGATTGAGCCACGCTCGATCTCCCTTGACTTAGCTTTGTATGAGAACATAGTATCGATCTAGGGTGAATCCTCACCAACCCCGTTTGTTTCCTATTATTATTCTCAATCTTGTTTATTTGCTTTCCCTAGTTTAGTCTAAACACCCACCTACATACACACACTCCTCTACACCTAGCACTTAATCTCTCTTACCCTTGTTCCTTTTGGTTCGATCCCCAACTTACCTCTATACTCGCTATAGTTGTAACTAGGGTGTTTATAAATGTGTTTGCATAGCTTAGGTTCTTAGCGTATAACGACGCGTTAAAAACCGGTTATCAACTTGTGTTGCTGGTTCTTCATTACCTGCTAGTTATTGATTCTCTGTTGTGCCTGTGTTAATTTCTTTGTATACATGAAACTATCTCTGATCTTCTATTCCTAAGTAGAAGAGTAGTACCTCAAATGTATCTTCTGTTACTTTTTTGTCTAAGTAACGTAGGGTATAGTAGATGATGTCCCTATGAATGCTCAAATACTCTGGGAGTCTTCCTTCCCTTGCTAATTTTGTTTTGTTCATGTGAGGAATATGATGATTTATCTCCCCAAGCTTCTAAAGTACCTCAACTTTACATGCTTGTAAAGTAATCCACTCAAACTTCATTGTATTTGGATGTAGTGCTTCAAATGCCATGCTAACTGCCTTCACAAGTTCTGTGTAATTGTATGCTGATTTTTGATGTTGAAGTGCTTGGATTGACCTAAAAAACTCTAAATCCAAGACAATCATGTTTGGAGAATTAGGGGGCTGTTGAATTAATTTGAACTCAAAGCCCTCTATGTTGGCTGCCTCTCTGAATTGTATGTCTTCATTCAAAATATGTGGTTTGGCATTGTCTTATTGAATGTAAATGGTTTTGCTTGCACCTTCTGGTCATTTAGCTCTTATTGCAGGCAATATTTTGTTTATTATCATGTCCCTCATGTGATCTTTGGTTATTGATTGGATTGGCTTTGCCTCTATGTCTCCCCTTTTTCAGTTTTTTGAGCTTCTTTGTGCTGGAACCTCATTTGTGAATGGAAATATGCCTATCTTTCCATCAAATATGAGTTCACCTTCTCTTGAGTACAAAGGTTTAGCCACTCCACACATAAACATGATCTTGGGCATGAAACGTTTTGATTGTATCTCTCTATGTGGTTCCACCTCTCTCAGGGGATAAGGTAGTATGTTTGTTATGTTCGTGTAAGATAAAATAGCTTCTCAACAATGTGTACCATATTAGACATGTCATTGAATGTCCCATCATCATCAATTGAACAACTACTTAGGCAAAAAATTAACCCATCAATCTTGTTTTGTTCGGTCAATAATGGTTTGATTGCATTAGTGTGTTTTCTTATGATGTTTTTTTTCTTCCATCTATAAACTGTGGTTTGGCTCACATTCATGGCCTTCGCAACAACAATTTGACTTGGTTTTTTAGCCTTCTCAATACCTTTGAACTTAGTTTCATCAAAGGGGATTGGAGTTTTGGATTTCTTACCATACCTTCTTGAGTTTAGAGTAATTGGTGTTTCGTTGTTGGCCTTTTGCTCTTTAATTCTGCCCCATATATTTGAAATTGTCCTGCTACTGACATTATACTTTGATGCCAAGGCCCCGATTAATCCATGTTTGGGCTTCCCGTTACTTGTGATCCCCTCTAAGATTTTTTGCATTACTTTACATCTTGTTTGGTGGTCTATTTCATTATACTTCACCATATTTAATGAGTTTTGATGCAATAAATGAATTGATCTTTTTGTCTCTGATCTGATTTTGTATTTATGGGGCTGTTTGTATCTTGGCGTAATGGCGCCTATACCTTTGCAAATTCTGATTTTGGATGATTTGTTTTTTCATTTGGCGCCTATACCTGCTGTGTTCTTTTTGGTTGATTATTTGGATTTAAATGGCTTCATTTTAGTATCGATTTTTTTTGGCTTTTTTTAGCTAAGTAATCTAATTTAAACACTAAATGCAAATTGTTTTTATTTTTATAATCTAAAGTCAATGAGAGATTCAATATTCGTATGCGGATGTGGCAAGAACGTTGTTCGTTATCGGTTGCCGTACAAAAGACCTTAAAGAAATCAAGGAAAAAGTGAAGACTAAAATGATTTTTCTAGCTTTTATTATGTACATTAATTATATAATTTAGTTTGGATTTACGGATAATTAGCTATGTAATTTTTGAATTTAATTTATGTAATTTGCAATTTTTAGTTTTGGCTTCAAATTTGAATTGTATACATTAAACGAATGAGAAATGGTGAGAATTATTAAAATTAATCCAAACACTTAATACCCATCATTACCCACTTTATGGTGGTCCCTACCATTTGCTTAAATCCAAAGGGAAATTGGACAAGTAAGAGGAATTGCAGGGAGTATTATTCAATAAAATAATATCTCCACTATCAAAAAGATTTCATTTTTCTTAATTCCTGTGAACATTCTCTATGGGAACATCAATAGGGAACGGAGGGATTATAAAAGATCACAAAACTATATAATATAATAAAAGCATTATAAACGTTTATAGAGTAAAATATATTTTCATAAAAAACTTTTATAAATGTAGTTTGACACTCAAATCGAACGTCTGGTAACGACCCCTGACACAAATAATTGTTGTTAAATCGCCTTGTAACTAAGTAATCTGACCTTACAATGACCCGGGTAACATTCAACCGAAAATTAAACGATTTAAAATTCGACCAGATCGAATGAATACCCATTCAAAATCGCCCTGATAACCTAAATGCACACAGTCTTAAACCATTGAGATCATTTTAGTGAAATAAAGAATGTCATAAAGAATAGGCTACTCAAAAATCAGTGCCATGACATCTGCAAGTTCATCCAAATCAGAACCATAATATAACTATCATATACTTTTACACTTTCGGAAAAAAAAAAAAAAAGACTACTTAAATTATTGTATAAATAAATAATCATCAGAAACTATCCAGTCCCTGAATACAATTTTTACTACTAAAATTTAAAACCTGCGAATTATTAGTATGTAAACGGATGTACAAAAGAAAGATGCAAAAAAAAAGTGAGGGATGAACCAAAGTCAACAAAAGTACCAATCTTCTTTTCAGGCATTTGGTTAACTAGCAGTCTTGTACATATCATCGATAATATTCTGCACCAGCATCACAGAGCATTAGTATCGGGAAAAAACCGTAAACTTTGTAGTATACATATGATGCTAACCGTAGATTGATCCAGACAAGCAATTAAAATTAAAACACAATACATGTAATACACAGAGCCGTCTCCGATATTTCAAGGGCCCTGAGCAACTTATAAATTATGGGTCCCCAAAAACTAAAATTATGTTCTATTACATTTTGGTGTTTTTAAATTTTTTTAATAATGAATTAAAATGTTTCTAATTTTTATAATTATATGGAACCAATATCTCTTTCTAATATTCATTGCCTCATTTTTAATATTTCGCCAGTCAATAAGAAATAATAATCATCATCATCCTGTTAAATTGTAATCGTTAGTTTTCTATTTTCAATCCACTTGAATATTTGGTATTACTCTAACTAATATTTTATGGAAAAAAATATGAGGCCCTCTATAAATCGGGGCCCTAAGCAATAGCTCATGGTGCTCCCCCTATTGAGCCGGCCCTGGTAATACAAAGTTTTGTACTTCACATAAGAGTATCGGTGCTTTGTTTAACGAGACAAGTTAGAGAGACTTCTTAACATGCCGAGTCAACCACTAGTTTGACCGACCAAGCCAGCCTCTTATTCGTTACTTTTTCACAAAGGGTCCTCTTAGAAATGATGCTACTTTAGTTATAGGGATTAAATTAATTTTCACCTCCATTTTAGTTCAGGGCTTCAGGCATAGTACAATTTCTTCTCCAAATTAGCCACCCCGTCGTGGTCTGCTAGTTTGCTTTAAATACCAACACATTAATAGCCAAACTCTTGCATGGATGGGGTTGTGTTGCATAACTCTACTTTTCAGAACTTTGCTAAGAATATGCACAATATTTAGTAAATCATGAAGGAACCATGTGTCGATCACCGTTATTTATTGTTCAGTTGACCTTAATTTATGTTTTCCAAATAATTAAAAATGAGGGGAACACTGGGTGAGGACAACCATGTTGCTGGGTGTGATTGGAACAAAAGTGTCACCAAAAAGTGCTCGTATACACACACAACCATTCCTCGTTTTAATTTCGTGAGGGGAGGGGTCGGGGCAGTAGAGTTGAGATTTGAGAAACATTGATGACCATTACCTGATAATACTTGAGTAATTGCGGCCTCTTCTTTTTATAAGTTGGTGTAAGAAGGTCATGTTCAATGTCAAAGGGCACAGGATCCAAATGAATGGCTTTGACAAACTCAAAACCTTTTAGCTGTTGATGATAAAACAAAATTCAGAAGAGCTCAAATAATCAAACATCAAGCAATCAGAAAGGGGTAGGGAAGCTAAATCGATATATACTCACCTTCTTCTCTTTCCCAATCTTTGAGAGCTCTCCAAGTATGTATTCCTTAGCCTTAGGGTTATTGCACAGAGCATTAAAATCTCCTTCTATGCCATTTTCTTGAGCCCAACGCTCAAGTGCACCCCTATTAGGATTGGCAACTGCAACAAGAAATGAATGGAAACTATTCCCGTAGATCCATATCTGAAAAAGAAAAAATATAAGGGATCATCGGGTGTATTCACCCAACATTTTAGCAAAGTACTATCTCATAGATTCTAAACTAGCATGTAACGTTCTCTTTTAACGGCTCGTTTGGTAGTCGGTATTAAATGGTCGGAATGAGAATGGAAAATTAGTAATATTTTGGTAGGAAACAATCTTGACAAGTTTAATTGTTATGCTTGTTCTACTTCAATCATCTCATATTCTGCACAATATTCATTCCAATGCATTAGGATTATCATTTGGATAGGTGGTATTTGGTAGTAATAGAAAATTGTAAGCATAAAACTTTATGATCAAACTATCAAAAGTTCCATCACTATGAGAATGATATGGTACATTTCATGAAAATTTACTCTACAAATCATTCTTATTACCATCATTTATTATTAATAACGAAACGGGTCATACAGGTTAGAGTTAAACATAAAACAAATCGTTACAGAAAATGAATGCACACCCTTTTATTTGGACATGTGACATGAGTAAAAGCAACTCAAAGTCTTGAAGTCTCCTTATATACTCGGACAACCTTTCTACCTTAAATATTACTCTCCTTGACCCTATCCAACTTTTGCTACAATTTATTTCTTGAATTATAGGTTGTTCCATCGATTTTACATTTCTATTTTCATGTATGACCCTATATTCTCTCTTCTAATCTCATTACAAACTCAATTTATTCATTTATCTCACTACAGCCAACCAGAATAAAAAGTTACTACAAACTCAAATGCTAGGAAAAACAATGAGAAAGCAGTAAATAGCTGAGTGAAAAGATTTGAATCAAATTACATAATCACAAAAACATACCGAATCGATAGCAGTGCAAAGACCGTATATGTTCTCCAAGTTCTCAACTGCAACATATTCTCCCTGTGAAAGCTTAAAAATGTTCTTTTTACGGTCAATGATTTTCATACTTCCATCAGGTTGCCACTCTCCAACATCACCTGTAATAAGCAAACTTTAATAAGAATATATCACAGAAGAATGTACGATATAACAACGCATTTTAAAAAGAAACTTATTGATAAGAACCTGTGTGGAACCATCCATCAACCATGACTTCCTTAGTAAGGTCTTCTCGTTTGTGGTATCCTGAGAAGAGAGTTTTTCCTCTGACACAGATTTCTCCACGTGGTGTGCTGGAAAGTGCATCATATCCCATCTCAGGGACTGATTCAAGGCATACATCCACATTTGCCAATGGAGGACCAACTGTCCCAATCATCTGAATCTCATTTGGCAGCGAAACAAAAGTTCCAGCACAGGTTTCCGTCAATCCTACATTATCAACACAGGTTTCAGCGAACATATGAAGTTCAACCAAAAACAGTTCTTAAAAGAAACATTAAAGCTCGAAACAGTATGTAATGAAGATTCTAGCATCGACCATCCTCTTAGCTTCTAGGATGTACGTTACTCGTCAGCTCCAAACATTATGATTATCATTCATCGTATTTTTATAGCTTGTAGTCCACCTTATTTTCCAACAAAAGAATGCATATTACGAAAATAAAGGAAAAGCTTCACACATCCAGATAAATTAGGCCTTTCAATATTTTTAAACACTTTGCAATCACTTTACTCCATAGCTCCCGAAACCATAATAATCTATGAGCGGTACACCGGGTATGATGATGAAGATGACAATATGAATGATTGGAGGAGAATATATTTAGATGATTGCTGTAATTGTTTTTTTATTATAGATATATATTAGTGTTATGACAGTAGATTAGTATTTGTAAACCTAGTTAGTGACGATTTTCACATTGGTTTATGTTGTTTAATATAGCCAAACCCCATATTGTTGGAATTAAGGCTCCAACATTGTTGTTTCACACTTAAGTGAATGATTAAAAGTAGCCACAGAGACTGCAATGCAGACACCATAGTTAATGCTTTCAGAGGCTCTGAACTAATCTGAAATTCAATCTACTACTTTGACAATAGCAACAATAATACTACTATTTTGAGAAACCATAACTGCAGAGCTCATAGCGGTGAAATATTAATCATTAAAATGCTTACAATAACACCATAATGCTTATTCAAACTTTTCATAGATTTTTTTAGGCCTTGATGCTAATCTTGATCAAAAGTTGTGCATCCTTTAGTGGTATTACACCTAATCAGTAAGTTGCACTTCTTTCCTACCTTCATATGTCTAAAGGTAACTTTTCCTACAGATAGTTGGGGGTTCCCCTCACAACTAATGAAGTTGTCTTATTCTAGTTGCAAGCCTTTGATTTAGAAAACACTTGCTAGAAGCCTAGAAAACATTCTTGAACTTCGAAGAATCTCTCTTATTCAGTAAGGCTTACTTTGATCAAAGTTATCTTGTACATCCTTCCAACATTTAGGAGTCAGATGGGCTAAAAACTTAATTGAAGAGAGTCAGAGACCCAAAGTTACCCTTCAACTTTTTTATGGACTGGGGATATTGTTCCATCTAAATAACTTAAACTACTTCACAAATTCTTGTATGAGACGGTTTTACCGTGAGAAGTGCCCCATGCTTGGGTTAAATAGCCCAATAATAGAAATTTTAATCATAATGAACCTTTTATATGGACTCATCTCACTGTGAGACGGTCTCATACAAGAGGGGCTGAAATTACTTTAGTAGCCCTGTGCATTCCTAAATCTGCTAGTTATCTGAATATTACAAAGTACAACCATTGACTTATGGAAAAAAGCTGCAATCTCCAAGACGTGAGAAATCGCTTATAAGAGTGCAAAATCAAGAATGCATTCGCAGTTATCGTGGCCTATATTGTGGTCACGATTGCTTAAAAACTTTAAGAATGCGGTAATGTGGCTATGCACCATGCTGCAAAGTCAAATAAGCTCTAAATTAATTAGATTCAAGCATATTACATTGAGCAAAGTAGCAAGTTCAGCCTTATTGGATGATTCAGAACATCTTAGGCTATCATGATCTAATCATCAAATTAGGAGCTTGGAACAAGGTTCTTCATAAAGGCCAGTTTATAATCAAACATATGTATGTCACTGCTTGGTTCTCAGCAGAAAGTTGGCTGGAGGAAGATTGTTAGCAACTCTCTTGTTGCCTCAAATTCCTAAAAGTATTTTGTGTACGGCTGATGTTGCCTAAAGGATTTCTTAAAGCGGATAAACTGGCTCTTTAGAATGTAAGATGGAATAATTTATGCCTATGTTACTCAAACATAAGGTTGACACTGTGGTAGGAAGCATGCCAAAGTATTTAGCTATGCAAAATGGAAGTGTAGTAGGAACCATGCCCACAAACAGGCATAGGGTGTGTGCTTCATAGAAACAAGTTATCAAGTGCGGCTGCAAAGTACCCATAGAAAATTCAAGGCCAGCAGAAACTCTGGCCATTAGTTTGAAGGAAGTTGTTTTTTATGCTTCTTGTGATGTTTCAGATGAGGTTAAAAACTCTTCATTGTTTAGGTATGCCTTTGGGTTTAATATGAAGTATGTAGCTATTAATCCTTCCTAGAAGGTGGTATAGTTACAGATACTGATGCAGTGATGCAGTAATGTTCCCTTCAGCTTTTTTGTTACTCTGTAACTAACCATTTTGGTAAATTGTTTTGCCAACAAAACTACTTTCAAATCTGTTAAGTTGAACTAAGGTAAGCTTAACTCATGAATGTAGTCAGAGGGGTCTTTGAGGGTGTGCGAGGTGATCGACCGCACAGGGCCCCTCTTTCTCCAATATATCAAAAAAGTTAATAAAAGAAGAATATGTTAAATTTATTAATAAATTAAATATATTTACTATAATTAAGGTGCAAAATATAAATTTTGCACAGGGCCCCCAAATTGTTCAAGACGGCTCTGAATGTAGTACTTCCTGAACTAAAACTTATTCTACTGGCTAGAAAGAGCAAACTGCAAATAATTGCAACCCACAAAAACTAAAGTATAAAGGTCGGCAACCCACACCTACAGCATTGGCTTGATCACATTTTGAAATGAAAAATATATGAGTAATATAATATTCATAAATTAGAAGCAATAATAGCCAGCAAAATAGAAAAGAAAAAAAAAAAAAAAAAAAAAAAAAAAAAAAAAAAAAAAAGCAAACAGAACGAGACTGGACAATTAAATACCACGGAATCCACCAAAGTCCCTTAAAAAAAGTATAAATTTTCATTAAAGATCTCACAATATTAGTTCTTCTCTAACATTTGACATATTTTCTAAAATAGGACAAGCTCAAGAACTCGGAAGAACATACCATATCCCTGTAACACATAACAGCATGCTACTACCCGCAGAAAGGTTTCTACATGACTAGCTAATGGAGCAGCTCCTGATAAAATTAGTCTCACTTTTCCCCCCAAAGCTTCCTTCACCTGAGTTCAAAAAAAGCTATTCAACTAAGAAGAAATATTCAAAGATTAAAATATTACCAAAAAAGTAATTGATAATAAATTTCTACCTTGTTAAAAACAATTTTATCAAACATAGGAGCTGCGTCTGAATGCTTTGCACCCTTCTTCATGCTATTGAATTTTCTGACCATTATATATACACAAAGTTCTCAGAAAAACAGCAACAGATTCAATGTTGCATATATTCGGTAAAAGAACCTAGCCTAACACTGTGTGGATGGAAGGAAATGAAGGATTGACATTTCCCTCGTTTGGATATCAAAAAGAGAGGGGAGGGGAAAGGAAGGAAAATAATTGGAGAGAAGAAGTCTATTGCATTTTGTACTAAACAAATATTTCCAATATTCGAAAGATTTGAAAGGAAAACTTAGTTATATTCCCTTCCTTCCCTTTCCCTCCGCTTCCCTTCCCTTCCCTTTCCTCCCCTTCCTTTCTTTCCTAAAATGTTATGCAAACACAGTGTAAAGGTTAGTACCTATAACATCATAGCAGTGGCTTGTGAATTACTATAAAACTAAAGTAAATTCTTAAACTTGATTCAAGAAAAGTATTTACCGTGAGTATGCAAAGCCAAAGAGTGTGCGTTTCAATAAACCACCAGCTCGAAGTTTCTCTTGCAAACCTGCAAGTGAGGTATACAGAAGATACTAATAAGAAATAAAAGACGCATTCTACAAGTCCCTTGCCGCCAACTCCACACAGGATAGAAGAGTTTATTAAAACCCAGAACTTAACAGTTAATTCTTTTCAATTCAACAGAATAATACACGAAATCAGCATCAAACAGAGAAACTCACAAAACATACCTGCATAAATTCTGTCTAATACACGAGGAACGGCACAGAAAACGGTTGGCTTTAAAACTCCAATATCCTCAAGCAATAACTTGACATCCTAAATAAACACCAAGCAACAAACTTCAATAACCATCTACCTAATATAAAGTAGATCATTACATGTCCATAATCACTCTGAAATATCATTACAAAGCAGTCACTCACCCCTCTCCAAAATCCTATACGTGCACCGTGAAATATAAAGCATTCCTCAATCACCCGATCAAAGATATGAGCCAGAGGAAGATAAGACAGATACACATCCTCTGTATTTAACTGCAGATGAACAATACAAAATAGATAGGCAAGCCTAGGTGAGTATAACAAACAGTCAAGATTTTACTGAAGGTGTAAAAGCCACAAGAATAGTACCTCTTCATTCGAACTTTCCAGAAAGCGGTTAACACCAGCTATTAGAGTTATAATACTCTCGTTTGAAATGAGTACACCCTTGGGCTCTCCCGTTGTCCCACTAGTATACATTATTGTAGAGATATCACTCTTCTCCCTCTTCACCAATTCATATTGTTTATCACCTCCCTGCAGCAAACAGAAGAACACTAAAAATAAGGCAAGCCCTAAGAAGTCAATGAAACAGATGAGCTAGTTGTTCACAACTTGACACGATTTTATACGTAAATTACCGAACCACCTATGGTAGAACTACATATTACAGAGAAATGGGTTTGATAGAAGTTGTGTCAATCTAAATATCTTAGTGAATCATTAGGAATATAAAAAGAAACACAAACACCCCTTTAAGCTTGTAAAGAAAACTACAAAACATTTTATACTGTCAATAATCGCCTTGTGCTCTTTCCTCTTATTACCATTGAGGCATTAATATTACTATCTCCGTCCGAAATTAGTTGCCATGTTTCTATTTTTGACCTTTTATTATACGTTAGGATTAAGACTTTGACATTGTTGTATTGTTGTTTCATCTGTTGTCACTATTCATTCTCTAACTAATAGCATGTATTTTCCTATTGTTATCACGTTGTCCAACTTGTCAACATACATTTTCGGCTTATCAATTATTTATAAATATATTATTTCTTACATATGTTTAAAAATATTAATGGTCAACGCCATTGCAAGAATTAAGGCTCTAGCTATTATTGTTGTATGAAATTTATAAATAAAAATAATGAATATTACATATGATAGTAATGAGGTTTTGGCTTTTGCAAGTGTTAGCAAAAAATTAATTTTTCCAGATGGTAGCCTAGTTATGTTTTTCAATCTAGCGTCATTTTTTTTACAGACTTGAGATTTCCATTAAATCTATTTCATCCTTCCTACCCCATCACTTTTTCCTCTCCAATCCATCTAAGTCTCGCCATCAATCCTTTATTTTACATTCAATTTCTTTTTCTTTTTCATCATTTCATGTCACTATATTCATCATTTAAGTAAATTTTTTTCCAGTTTATATTTACATCCACATCAAATTACAACAAACACCATGGACAAAACAAGTTCGCAAAGGAAGTCAAGAACACGAACAAGACTAGGCAATATAAGACTAGGGTCTCAATTTTCAATTGATCGAGAGAATTGATTGTCACAAAAACCACTCAACATGTACCTCAAGTAGCCATTCGATATCATTCATGTTGGTATCATTCATGATTCAAGTGGAAATGACCAGTACTTTTGGCTTTTTTCTTTATTTTTTTCCTAAATGACCTGTAAATTAGGATTCTAGTGGAAAACATACATTTGAATTGGTATCATTCATGATTCATCCAAAGTAGGAACTAGTGTAGAAAAATCATGAAAATGTTGGATTATTCGAGACAATTCTTCCTAGAATTTGTGGCTATATTAGATTTTTTTCAGGGTTATTTTGTTTGTAATGGATGTTGTTGGAGTCATTTTTAGGGGATAGAATTTGTGACTTAAATTCAAACGGGGTTGTTCTAGAGACGGGAATAAAGATGAAGATGCAAAGAATAAGAGCAAGTGTTAGATCGAAATGAGCTTGTCTTCAACTTAGATGTTAAATGAAGAAAGCAGCGTGAATGAATTATGAAGATAAAGATTGAAGAGCAATTAGCTGGGGTTGTAATTGAGGGTATTTATGTCCTCACCAATTAAGCGACTACTGGAGTTATTAATTTGCAATCTTAATGCTACGCTATGGAGAAGCTTAATTTTTTCACTACCGATGGCAAAAGCGAAAACCTCGTTGCAGCCATGTGTAGTAACCCAAAACATATTAATGGTCAAATTGTACATAAAATGTGTACACCCTATCACGTCAACAAAAGGCACTACGTCACTTCACTATCAAAAAGGTAATTTAGTCCTGCAACCTTTCTTTCCTTTTATTTTCAGATTAAAGAGCTCCTCAATTTAGTAAATGCATCCCTGAAAGTCTCATATTCTAGAGAGAAATGTCCCAACCAAAAGAGAAAAGATATATTAAATTTAAAAAGAAGAGAGTAATTCGAAGCCGAATTACACAATCAAAAAAAGTAACAAAATCCTCATAAAACCACAATGCCATATGAACAGGGATGAATAATTTTTAATAACTACCGCCTCTATTGCTAATTGTTCGTCCACGTTTGAGTTTTGAGGTCACCACATAGTATGTCATTACAGCAACATGTTTGCACGTTTAAACCTTGAAACAACATAATGTTTGTTTTGAGTACTTGGCTCCATGTTCTTCTCGAAACATAGAACAGTTAGGTGATCAACAATTTTAAAAAATTAATCAAAGCAAAAAAAATTATTAAAAGCCCAAGAAAAGCATTAAAGTGAAGGAGAATAAAAGGATAATTTTCCACCATAAAAATATGACACCTACCAATTCCAAAAAGTCATCCCAGCTATACATCTGCAGTCCAAGTTTTTCAACTTCATCCTTTTGCTCGGATGTAATCTTCCCAAAACTAACCAAAGCTGCATAAGACTTCATATATTAACACCTAAAATATTAACAAGGGAGGTTTAGCTGAATAAACTGCAGAAGAAACTTACTTTTCAAGTATTTTGATGTGTTTTCTAAAGTTTTAAGCAGCTGAAAGAAAATCACACAAAATGTTAACTCAATACAAACAAAATGATGCTTCTATATCTTCCAAGTTCCAACTATGGAGAAGCAACTGAAAGCATAGTTATAATTAATCTTGAGGCAATAAAAGTAAAAACATAAAACAATTTTAATCATTGTCAGCCCAAAACAACATGTTAGTAACTAAAAAAAATAAGATATTGATAGTTTACATAAACGAGCGAATACCTCCGGAATCTTTTTTTCTTCAACAAATGCTATTGAAACTTCGGCATGGCTAATGATGAATTCTACAGCACCAGCCCCTACAAAATAAAAAAAAAACAAAAAAAAACATATGAGAACCCAGCTGACATCAAAACATTATGGAACCAAAGTGCAAAGTTATAGTAGCACGGACTGGGACAGCTCAAAAGTGAAACAACTCAATGCAACAGGAAATCATCGCATTTTAATTTTGACTTTAAAAAAGCTTGCGACATAATTGTAGTTCTTAATGAGAAACAAACTTACCCAAAGTGTCATACAAAGGGACACAATAGATTCCATGGGCGTTGCAAGCCTGTGCAAAATTAGAAACACCAATAAACAGCATAAATAATTTGGAATGCATAGTTTCAAAATCTAAATGCAACAATTTTAGGTGTATAGAGACGGACGATTACTCCCTAACAAAGCACTATGGCAGAACTCAATACATATATAATAAGAAAGAAGGAAATCTATCAGAAAAACATGAAAATAAGCACCTATCCCTAACAGTAAAAGTGAGACAAAGAGAGGGGAGGAATAATACAACACCTCCATGCTCATGATCCATTCTGCACAATTCGCTCCATATATACCACATCGTCCTCCCTGAAAGCAACATATTCATTAAATATTATTAGCTGCAAAAAGCTTTTAAGCTGTGCAAAGAACAAGCACATTTGTGGTGTCAAAAACAGGGATAAGAAGTTTACGGAAAGGAACCACAGACTGTTTTTACAAAGATGATACTAATAAAGCTACTAAAAGGAAATTAGAACTTTTTCCTGAATATAAGGTTCTATGCTCGTCGGCTATAACCATAGAGATGAAACCATAAGTCCCATTAGGAACACAAAGATACCAAGAATTGTCGAACAGACAACTTACATCTCCGACACCACAATGACGAATAGCATTCCCCACTTTGATGACTACGTCGTATACCTCCTTGTAAGTAAGCCATACATATTCTCCAGCCTAAAGATGGATCAAACAATGATACATGTAAATACATATCACATTGTGCGACTAATTCACACTTCAAGTCATACAGAGTAAGAGAAAAGCAAGAAAAGTGAACCTTTCCATCCACAATCTCACGACGACCAAGCATTGGATTATTAGGATATTTTTCTACAGACATGCTGCATCATAAGTGTCACAACAGATCTCAAGTTAGAAACAACATAATATTTTCAAATTCTATCAAGCAGTCAAAATCTAAATTCCATCATGAAGTACAAATATTTAAACTGAATGCACAAGGAGAAAAGCAATCTGACAAGCATCAAACATAGTATAATGAAGTCCCAGCTGAATTCAATTTCAAGGATCAGATCACTCACTAACGTAGGAATTTAAATGAATCCAAGTCTCACTTAAATGCAAGTAGTCAATGATAGAGCTACAAAATTTACACTTATGAATTCAATCTTAGGCCGAGAAACATGTTAACATAGTCCAAGTTCAAATCCAATGTCCAGCAAGCGAAATCTGTTGTAACATGAATCTTAAACACAGTTGCATCAATAAATCAAAGTGCATAAGTTCCAGGCAAAGGGTATGCTTCCCAGCCTATGGCTAAACTTGGTTAAAATTTACAAGGACTTAACTCAATTAGGTGTCAAGATATCATAATATGTCCCAATTAAAAAATTTTGTTTTTTTTCTTTTTCAATTGGGCCATTGGCATATCCTATAGTCCAAGTGTCAACTCTTTTCTACGCATTAAATATACTAACACTTTTAGGTGAAACAATGAGTCTACCAAACATGGATTTCAACCTTCAAAAAGGAGTGCATTTATAAAGAAATAGTAAAAGTAGTTGGAGGTGCTCTTTGCTCCAGGTAGGTTACTTCACAGTTCACCCATTCCCTTCTAGTAAATGCTTGGAAAGTCTATATTCCTAGATTCTCTTACACTCCTTTGTAGAATATTCTCATTGACTTTTGCGCTTGACAAATGACAATATACATCTTTGATCTTCAATGGAGTATTTCTATTTCTAGATCAGTAGAATGTATATAATTTTTTTATGGTATGACTATATACTTTGAATCAATCTTACCTAATGGCTAAAAGAATTCGGTTTTATGCATCAACCAACAATATATTCAAGCATAAACAGTGCAAAAGTCAAAGCAAAAGAGCAGAAAAATTCAACCAAAAATTACAAACACAATTTTTTACACATGTAAAATTATTAGGAAAAGAAAGCACATGAAGCACTAGCAAAAATAGGAAGATCTGAAGAAACGAAAAAATTACACATCCCATTAAATCTAAATCAACAAGAAAATTATAGAAAGTAATTCACAATCAGCATATATACTAGTATAAGATTAAACTCAAACACAATGATTACTACAATAAATACACAAATCAAGGTTAACAAAAAATATATTGTAATTCATAGCATATACAGTCAATTCAAAATTCAAAATACATGCAAATGCTGCTTAAATTAAAATTTCATATCACGGCTGTATAAAAATAAAAAAAATAATAATCAATATTTTTCACAACGCAAATCGCTCGCAATTAAAAAATCGATCAACATCACCAGGTCAATACGTAAACAAAAGTAAGTCAAAACTCAATCAAAATACAAGTAAATACTACTTGAATTAAAAATTCATATCACGAGTATATGAAAATTCATGATCAAGTTCTGCACAGCAGATTTCGCTCTCAATCGCAAACGAAAAATCGATCAACATTCAACATTCACGCAATCAACCAAAAAACCAGATAAGTCAGAAATCGGTCAAGAGTTCATCAAATACAGCTTTTTTAAGAAAACAATACAGAAAAATCAGAGAGAGAGAGAGAGGGGAAGAATAACCGAAAGATGTCCCAGCAAGTGTCCATGCCTGGAGGAGGCTGAGGAAATCCATCTTTAGCAAAAATATTGCGATAAACAGGTCCTGTTGATGGTTTTCCATCATGTTCAGGCTTTGAAGGTTCGATCTCGTAGATGAATCTCTTAGTTTCCGCCATTGTTCAGAGCTTGAATAAATAAATCTAATAATTTGGGGATGAAGTTTGTGAGTAAATAAATAGGCTACAAACAAAAGTGAGGTAGCGTAGCGTATCACGCGCGTATCACGTGTGCGTTGGCAAACAAGAGGCTTTGGTGAGAGTCTGAGAGAGAAACAAGGTTGAGGCCTGAAAGTTGGAGAATGTGAGAGTTTTGGAGGCCCACAAAACTAGAATTTTCTGTTAGATCATGCAGGAGCACAATTTAATTCATGCATGTATTTGATACAAGTACAACTCACAATTTAATTCAAAATTTAAGCAGGTGTGACGCTTCGCCCAATCCAAAACACAAAAAATAGAAAAAAGAATTTTACAAAATAAATGATAATAATAATAATAATAATAATAATAATAATAATAATAAATTAATACTCCATTCATCTTATTAAGTGTCCATTTTACTTATGCACTCTATCCTATGTACTTATTCAATCCTTAATATATCTAATTAGGCATAATTAAAAATTACAAAAAAGTTGATATTAATTTACATAAAAACGAATCAAATGAGATCTCACATGAATATATTTTAACTTATAGATTAATAATAAAATACAATTTAAGAGTGAAAAAAGAATAGTGTCCCAAAAGTAAATGGAACATCTAAGTAGATAGGAGGGAGTAAAAATTGTAATACCCCAAATTAGCTTGAAAAGAGATTGATAAACTACTCATATCAACAACGTACATCTTCTTTTCATGAGAGTCTATTTGCTATGAACTTCACAATTAAGCATGCTTGGTGGGGAGCAATCTTAGGATGGTTGACCTCCTAGGAAGTTTCCTATGTGTGCACGAGCAGGGGCGGACCCAGGATTTGAAAGATGGGGTTGCACAACTTATTTATATATATTTTACCGTACGTTTAAACGAACTTATATAGTTATTTTACATCGATAATGTATAAGATATAGAAAAAGATACATAAATAAAGCAAAACTCCACTAACCCTTTAATTGTTTTAAGAGCCGACAATAAAGTATTCGATTCTTACTAAATTGTATAATTATGTTCCAATTTTCATGTTTATTAACTTACCATCATTATCTAGTACTAGTGTAATCAAGATCTATAATTACATGAGGAGTATTAAAAAAATAAAGTCAGAAATATTAAACACCCAATCTTGACAGTTATAAGTAAATTAACTTTATAATTATGAAAATTATCAATAATATATTATGCTGTATATTATGTTCTTTAATTTACCCAATTTAATTATAAATAATTTCTGGTCAAAGATACTCAATGGTAGAAATATTAGTCAAGATAAGATTACATGTTATTTTTTTAGCCAATAAATGAGTGTCATTTGGAAGAACCCTTAAATTGTGCCACTTGGAATTTTCCAAACTTTTTATATAATGTATGATTATTTTTTTAGCAAATAAGTGAGTGTCATTTGGAAGAACCCTTAAATTGTGCCACTTGGAATTTTTCAAACCTTTTATATAATGTATGATATATTATGCAGTATATTATGTTCTTTAATTTACCCAATTTAATTATAAATAATTTCTGGTCAAAGATACTCAATGGTAGAAATATTGGTCAAGACAAGATTACATGTTATTTTTTTAGCCAATAAATGAGTGTTATTTGGAAGAACCCTTAAATTGTGCCACTTGGAATTTTTCAAGCCTTTTTTATAATGTATAATTTAATTATAAATAATTTCTGGTCAAAGATACTCAATGATAGAAATATTGGTCAAGATAAGATTACATGTTATATTTTTAGCCAATAAATGAGTGTCATTTGGAAGAACCCTTAAATTGTGCCACTTGGAATTTTTCAAGCTTTTTATATAATGTATAATATAATATGATTGCTGGTCAAAGATACTCAATGGTAGAAATATTGGTCAAGAAAATATGACATGTTATTTTTTTAGCAAATAAGTGAGTGTCATTTGGAAGAACCCTTAAATTGTGCCACATGGAATTTTCCAAACCTTTTATATAATGTATGATTATTTTTTTTAGCAAATAAGTGAGTGTCATTTGGAAGAACCCTTAAATTGTGCCACTTGGAATTTTTCAAACCTTTTATATAATGTATGATTATGTTCTTTAATTTACCCAATTTAGTTATAAATAATTTCTGATCAAAGATACTCAATGGTAGAAATATTGGTCAAGATAAGATGAGATGTTTTTTTTAGTCAATAAATAAGTGTCATTTGAAAGAAACCCTTAAATTGTGCCACATGGAATTTTCCAAGCCTTTTATATAATGTATGATAAGCAAACAACTAAACAAACAAATATAAATGCACACAAAAGTGCTAAAAACTTGGAGTCATACAAACTTGATAAGTTGAAAATCCGGTCTTTTATTAGCTTCATTAAATTTCAACAATAATTATAATAATAAAATATGAACAAATAAAACCCAATTGCTTAAGAAAAATTAAATCAAAAACTTACAATTATAAATGTAAGATTTTAAAAACACATTGTACCTCCAAATTCTAACAGCACACTAGCGAAACACACACGACATAAATATAATTGCTTTATAACATGCTTCAACAAATAGTGCAATTGGTGAAAAATAAAATTACACAATGACTAAATTTTTACTTATAATTTTAAAAATTACAATTTATATGAAAATAAATCAAATATAAAATAAATAAAATTGAAATTTACAAAATAACATTTGGATTTTTGAAAATATACCAATCTTATTTTGAATTGTTGTGGAATGGTGATACAATTATATTATGTGAGACATCAAAGAAGAATGATTAGGTGTTGGTATTTTGTTTAATAAAATAGCTAGGCAGCTTTCTATTTATTAATTCCCTTTATGCTATGTTTGGGAACGTTGATTTCATTTGAAAATGTGGATTTGACTCAAATTTAATGTTTGGCAAGTAAAAGATTTCAAATTTGGATTTGAGTCAAATCCACCAATATTTTAAAAAATGGTTAAAGATAAGTATTTAAGAATCACTTCCCTAAGCTTGTGATTCTCAAATTCTTCTTTGAAGAATTCATAATTGAAATCTACAATTCCAAATAAAATACTTGTTCCCAAACACAACCATAATAGATTTTACTATTATTAATTAATGCCAAGAACAATGAATTAATGGAAACTCCTTTGCCCAAGCGGTGCCGCACTTGCATTAGATGCTAGTGGTTGCGGCTTCGATGTATGGTATGTGCAACTTTCTTAATTTTTTTAAAAAACGATGGGGTGCACTTGCTACCCCAGGCAACTAGCTAGGTCCGCCATTGTGCACGAGTGAGGACAAAGTGCGCTGGAAAGACTTGTGTTGGTTTATGGGGTCACTCTACAGTCTCCATGAGTAGTCACCGGCAGTCCGAGTGGCCGGTGTGTTACAAATAGTATCAGAGCAACCCTGCGATCGTGGCTGATTGTATAATCAGTGTACCAAGCAGGGGAAAAGATCTTGAAACTACGGTCCAACCAGGACGTTGTATTCCTAAGTGGGGGTGAGTATAATAACCCATATTTAGCTTGAAAAGAAATTGATAAAATACTCATATCAACAAGGTGCATCATCTTTTCATGAGAGCCCATTTGCTAAAAACTCCACGGTTAAGCATGCTTGGTGGGGAGCAATCTTAGGATTGGTGACCTCCTGGGA
>JAAKBH010001248.1:0-34171 GCA_019776075.1 Amaranthus palmeri
TATATGTATATATATATATATATATATATATATATATATATATATAGTATATATATATATATATATATATATATATATATTATATATATATATATATATATATATATATATAGATCAAATGAGAGAGGATTTTTAAAAGAGAGGATGGAAGGATTTTTGTTTGACCTTTTCTTGGGTTACTATGTATCGCAAAAAGGGATACTATGTTATAAAAAAAGAACATTTTAAATTAATGTCCTAGTTTACGGTTTGTGGTCATAGTAGTTACTTTTACAATTATGCGTTTTTTTGCTCAATCGTGACCATAGATTTTTTTTATGTAAGTGAACTCAAGGGTGTAGAATCCTTCTTACCCTTCTCATTTTCAATGCCCTTCTCATTGGATCCCTCCCCTATATATATATATAGTATATATATATATATATATATATATATATATATATATATATATATATATATATATATATAATATATATATATATATATATATATATATATATCTATATATATATATATATAGTCCACTTCTATGGTTTATTTTGATCTTGAGTGGTTTATTTTGATGTGGCTATAATGATTTTTTCCCCTTTCGAGATTTTTTATGCCGACTGTCTTAGTATTCTCTTTTTTAGTGTTTTGATTTATAATATTTCTAATTTTTTTAAAAAAAATTTTTATGACCAAACACTTTTCAATTTAATAGCCCCTAATTTCAACTATAAGCAAAGAGATAATGTGTCACAATAATTATACATTGGACATACTAGTATTAATTATAAAAAAAAAACTGTGACGTACCTCAGAAAGTGTGCACTGTGAGTATAGTTGCATACAAATCAACCTGGACAAATAGATTAGACTATATGCCTATCCAATAAACTAAAAATGTAATAATTGAATTGGAAGAATATTAGCCCTAATTTTTATTGTAAAGAAAGAAATATTTAATTACCTTTTTTTTTGGAAATTTGGAAATATATATATCTGAATATCAAAATACGCTGGAGCTTGGAAGCCCCAAACCCGCCGGCATAAAAAACCCCGCGAGGGGAAAAAGCCAATTGATAAGGGGCCAAGAACCAGGCCACCACAACAAGGCATAGGGGTGGGCTATGCTTGTATGTTCAAAAAACAAAAAACACCATCAAGAGTCTACTACTAGCACCTTACACACCATCCTATCTCATCGATATCACCAATCAATGGCACCATCACCTACTCACCAAAAAAAACATGCTAATAAGCCAAAACTAACGGCCCAACAGCAAAAAACATCATACAACCAAAAAACATAACAAGAACACCAAGAGCAAAACAGGGCTCTAACCATACACGGACATACAACCAAAATAAACAATCAATAAACAAAAACCAACATCCTTGTCTCAAGCAAATCAACTGATGTGAATCATATCATGACGCCTAGAAGCTCATTTGCCCACATCTCGATCCTAATCCTTAGGCTATTTGTAAAATTGTCGAAATTGACTGAGTCGTTATCAAACTTCACCTTGTTTCGAAGGAACCAAAGAGACCAGATGGTGCACCCCAAGATAAGATTCCACACTTTCTTACTGCAACTTCTTAGAGCTAAGGATTGCCATGCCACGGAGAATGAAATGCACCTGTTATGCAAAACACTAGAAACATTCCACAAATCAAGTAACCACATCCACACCTTCCAAGAAAAAGAACAAGTGAAAAATATATGTGAGTTAGACTCAATTTCGACCTCACAAAGAGGGCACATTGCATGCTGAGGATCTAAAAGGCCTTTGTCAACCAAGAAATCACCTGTTTTGAGTTTTTCAAGCATCGCACCCCATAGGACAATCTTTGCTCTCGGTGGAATTTTAACTCGCCATATAAAGTTTGAAGAAGGGGTTGGGATGATTGGATTATTCAGAGCATATACCTTATCTAGAATTTTTTGGATAGGAAACTTGATACAATCATTTCCATGCCAACAAACCCCATCTTTATTTCCATTTTGAGGCACAATTTGTTCTACAAGCACTTCAAGCCTCTCTAAATCTTCAAGTTCCCAGTCAAACAGGGCTCTTCTCCAATGAAACCTCCAAATCCAAACCTCATTATGCCATTCTCCCATTTCACTCACTAGAGCATCTTTTTGTTCGGAGATTGATAATAATCGAGCAAACATCTGTTTAATGGGGCCAGAAGGGCACCATTTGTCATGCCAGAATAAAGTTGATCTTCCATCCCCCACTTTTGCAAGGAGCCCATCTTCCACAATTTCTCGTATTCTTGTGGTATCTTCATCATTATTTGTCAATTGTGCCCAAGACCCAAACTTCATACTTGCCATATTTTCGGAAGATGCTTTCAAACTCTTGATATTGTAAACCGATATGAGTATCCTTTTCCAAAGAGAGAGGTCGCTGCTAGAAAATCTCCACCACCATTTGAAGAGGAGGACGAGATTTAACCCCTAATCCACCCATCTGTTTCGGAAGTTCTATAGATGACCATTTCACTGAAGGTATTATTTTTCCACTACTTGATTCACCCTAAAAGAAACTTCTTTACATCTTGACAATACTCAATGCAACTGCTTTAGGCATCTTGAATAAACTCATGTAGTAGATCGACAAACTGTTTATCACACTTTTGATCAAGACAAGGCGTCCTGCTCTTGAAAGTAATCTGGACTTCCATGAGGACAACTTATGCTGAATGTTGCTTAGAACAGGTTTCCATGCAGATCTTTTCTTCATATTCTCTCCAAGAGGTAGCCCAAGATAAGTCACGGGGCAAACAGCATGGCTACACCCAAATTTATCTGCAACCATTGTATTTTCAACATGGGAAGTGTTTCTGCTAAGAAACGGTCAAATTTGTAAGGGGACGTTAGAAGGGAAGTACCTTCTGCTTTAAGGGTAAGTGATGATCCGACCGCCGCGTGTAGTGTTCCTGCAACCACAAAGAAAACTAAACCGGGGGCTGATGTCTCGGAAGAGCTCTCCGATGCTTAAGTCAGACCAGAGAAATAATAGTAAGTATGTGTTTTGGGATAAGATTGCGCAACCTGATTATGGAAGTGTAGTGTGCCTTTTAAGGTAGGTCTTCTCTGGGAGTTACCTCTACAGGGAGGTTACTTTGGGATGGTTAACTGCTGGAGGTTATCTCTCCTGGATGGGACATCATGGAGGGCAGTTATCGAGGTCAAGAGTAGTTTTCAGAGGAAGTGCCTTTGACCCAGGCGAATTAAGGAACTGTTGTCTTGCTGTTGGTCAACCTCGTTGGACTATACTCAAAGCTGTCGACCTTGACCAGTAAGCTTGACTTTTGACTTACTAACTTAAGGTTACCTTGACTTTTTGAGGAGTGGAGGTTATGACTCGTAATAGGAAGTAATATGAATTTCTATATATATAACAAATTATATTCTAGCTTCATGTTAACAAAAATGACAGATTCAAAAGTATTGTAATGAAGCAAAGTAAAAAAAAAAATATGCGGACGGCAAAGAATAAACAAAGATCATGTTTATTTTCTTGAATGAGAATAGATAATATACTTTTCTATTTATTAAGGCACAACATTAAATAAACTTTCAGCGTTGGTTTGGTAATTAGTAATAGGAAAAAGTGTCAAAAAGTACCTAATAAATTCTTTTTTTCAAAAAAGTACCTAATAAAAAAATTTTTTCCAAAAAATACCTAATAAAAAAAATTTATTTTTTTCAAAAGAGTACCAACTAACGGCTGGGGTTAACTTTTCCATTATCTTTTTTTTGCCCATTTTAAAAGGTACCTAATAAAAATTTTCTTTTCAAAAAAGTACATAATAAAAAAAATTTTTTTAAAAAAAGTACCAAGAAGTCAAGAACACAACATAATTATCCAATACAAACACAACATAATATATAACTTTAAGAACATCATCCATAAAAAAGTTCACACATCATCCAATACAAACACAATATAAGAACATCATCCAACACAAACCTAGAGCAAGTAACGGTTGGTGTTAAGTTGACCGTTTATTAAAAAGTGTCAAAAAGTACCTAATAAAATTTTTTTTAATAAACGGTCAACTTAACACCAACCGTTACTTGTTCTAGGTTTGTGTTGGATGATGTTCTTATGTTGTGTTTGTATTGGATGATGTGTGATGATGTACTTAGAGTTATATATTATGTTGTGTTTGTATTGAATAATTATGTTGTGTTCTTGGTACTTTTTTGAAAAGAAATTTTTTATTAGGTACTTTTTTGAAAAGAAAATTTTTATTAGGTACTTTTTAAAAATGAGCAACAAAAGATAACGGAAAAGTTAACCCCAGCAGTTAGTTGGTACTCTTTTGAAAAAAAAATTTTGTTAGGTATTTTTTGGAAAATTTTTTTTTATTAGGTACTTTTTTGAAAAAAAATTTTTTATTAGGTACTTTTTGACACTTTTCCCTTAGTAATAAATGGTGGGCATCAAAATGATTTGTAATTCAAATTTTCTTAATATGTATCATGTCATGTAACGAATGTATGATCATAAAAAAAAAAATTTTGTTTATGATTTTTCATTACCATTGGACTATTACTACCTTAAAATGATGATGATGCATTAAAATGAATTTTATGAAAAAAATGAGATTGTTCAAGGAGAATAAGCATGACCAATAATTGTCAAGAGACAACCAAAACTATCCTAAGTTTGATAATCATTCCTACAAATACCGATTAACAAACAGATCGCAAGTGTACTTAGTATGTTTCTCGAGGGCAACCCTATGTTTATTATTAAGTAAAATTTTTTTGTCTCTATTTTCAGGATTATCTATTAGTGAAAGAATATTAATGTAATTAGTGTATGGGTAAAAATATAAACTAAGAACTATTAGAGGTAATCATGGTCAAAGAGGGTCAACTACTGGGGGATCTGACAGCCTTTAGGGTCCATATATGTAAAACCTAGGAAGGGTTGGCGAGCCGAAGTAGTATCCTCGTCTGGCTACACCAAAGTCATTCTTGGAGTCTGAAAAGTAGTAAATATGTACAAATGGTAGCTGTAATAATAGTAGCGTGTCCCTATATTGAGGGATAAAGATTGTAGAAACAAATAAAATATTTCCTATAGTATAGGGAAGTGACATGTGTAAGAGTAAGAGGAAAGCTCTGCAAAAGGAGATAACTTGAACAAAAAGAGAATCGATTGAGTGTAAAATAAATAAGTTTTGGCACCACAAATGATTGACTATAAATACGAGCATTCTCCGCCCTTAATGAGGTAACGAAATAAACTGAACTCTAACTGAAATGCTCTAAAAAAGTACGTTTAGTAATTCTCGAAGAATTTATTGCATTCTAGTTTTACAAAAGACCTCACGTTTAAAGAAGTCCTATGCAATAATCCACCTGATTGCCACAGTGCATCTTGAAGGACTTGGTAGGCAAATTTCATTTTGGATCTGAATACTGACTTGAGCGTCGGAGTAGGATTCCGGGAAAGATTCCCGGACCTTTCTGACCAGTCGTGTGTTTTGTAGGCCATCAACCGTTCCCACTCACAAAGATCTGGCAGTATAACTGGCAGGGGATTAAGTTAAAGGCTTCCCCAGCTTGATCACTTTGATTACCTACTAATCGAGTGGTTAATTAAATATTTAATTGTCCTAATAATTTGAAAGGAACAATTAGTATGTAACTAAAAGGTGTTTTTATTGGGGTCATCATCATCATCATCCAACCCAGTGTATCCCACTCATAGAGAACTACGGACAAGGGCTGGGGAGGGAAAGACGGCAGCAACTCATACCCATACAGGAGAGCGCGACCAAACGGAGTCCCCCGGCTCAAGGAAGATAAGGATAATGTACTCAACCACGGGACGGGTAAAAATAACGCATAAAAAACCACTAAAAGGAGGAAACACATTTAGAACATAAAAGCAGAGAGACTAAAATAAACAGAAGACGTGGTCAAGCTAGAACCCAAGATCCAAAAAAAACGACTCTAAGAAGAAAAACCATGGTCTGAGAGCCGAATATGACGCCTCCAACTATCCTATTCGGAGGCAGTGAATTGCGATTGAGATTCAACTTTTTTATTAATGAACAAGTTAAAATCTTGTTAATTATTAATCAAGATGGGGAATTCATTTGGCCTTAATAGTTAAATTAATTGTTTATTAATCTAAATTATCTTTTAATTGAACGTCCATCATGAATTTATGTGTAGTAGTGGGAATTTCCAAAGCCTTGGTCTTTTATAATATTGTATTTTAATCATTTTTATATCATTCGTATCAAGCAAGATCAAGACGTTAGGCTACCCTAATATCTCAGGCGATGCAAATCAAATGTGGGAATCTATGGCGACAACCATTCGTATGGTGGCGAAGGAAACGCTAGGGGTGTCGACAGGAAAGGAAAGGGAATACAGGGAATCGTGGTGGTGGAGCGAGGAGGTGCAAGAGAAGATAAGGAACAAAAACAAGAGATTCAAGGAGCTTATTGCCTGTACGGAGGAGGAGGTTAGGGCACAAATGAAAGAGTCGTACAAGGAAGCGAAGCGGGAGGCGAAGAAAGCAGTCGCAAAGGCAAAGAGTCATGCCTTTGAAGCCTTCTACCAAAAGCTTGATACCGCAGAGGGGGAGAAATATATTTACAAGTTGGCTAAAGCCAGATCTAGGCAGAGGGAAGACTTGGGAGCAGTGAAGTATATCAAGGATGAGAGTGGACGGGTTCTCATTAGCCAAGAGGACATCAAACTAAGATGGCATCAGTATTTCTCCCAACTACTAAATATGTCAAGGGGTCCTACAAAGGAAACTCGACAGACTTCGGACACACAAAGAACACGGGTTTGTGGGTCATTTGGTGACATAACCAAGGAAGAAGTAAGTGAAGCCCTCAAAAAGATGGGGAGATTTAAGGCAGTTGGACCGGATGATATCCCGATTGAGGTGTGGCGGAGCTTAGGTGATAAGGGCATTCAATGGCTTACTAATCTCTTTAATGCTATCCTGCGATCTAGTAAGATGCCGGAGGAGTGGAGGTTTAGCACAATTATCCCTTTGTTCAAGAAAAAGGGCGATGCACAGGAATGTGGGAACTATAGGGGTATCAAACTCCTAAGCCACACTATGAAACTGTGGGAAAGAGTTATTGAGAAAAGAATTAGACGGGAGACGGTGATTAGGGAGAACCAGTTTGGTTTCATGCCAGGGAGATCAACTACTGAGGCGATTCATATTTTGAGGAGGCTGATGGAAAAGTATCGGGAGCGAAAGAAGGATTTGCATCTCGTGTTCATCGACCTGGAGAAAGCATATGATAGCATACCACGAAGCATCGTTTGGGATAGCCTCAAGAAAAGAGGTATTTCATCAAGATATATTGAGGTAATACAGGACATGTATGATGGAGTTTTGACCAACATTCAGACACCGGTGGGGCTAACAGAGTCTTTCAGTATTAGAGGGGGCCTACATCAGGGATCAGCACTTAGTCCTTTCCTCTTTGCGGTAATTATGGATGAAATCTCAAAATCCATCTGGGAAACCGTACCATGGTGTATGCTTTTTGCCGATGATATAGTATTGGCTGCAGAAACTAAGGAGGAGGCTAATGGTAAATTGGAGGAATGGAGGGAAGCCTTGGAGGGCAAGGGGATGCGCATAAGTCGCTCGAAGACTGAATACATGCGATGTAACTTTAGTGGGATAGAATCGATAGGGGAGCCAGAGGTGTCCATTAGGGGAGAAGCTGTTGCATGCACGTCCAAGTTCAAATATTTGGGTTCAATAATTCAGAACAATGGGGAGATTGAGGGTGACGTTGCTAACCGTATACAGACAGGTTGGCTCAAGTGGAGAGCAGCGACTGGGGTGCTTTGTGATAAAAGATTTCCTAATAGACTTAAAGGGAAATTCTACCGCGTAGCGATTAGGCCGGCTTTGTTGTACGGAACGGAGTGTTGGCCTGTAAAGAAGGCTTTCGAGCAGAGAATGGATGTAACAGAGATGCGCATGCTGAGATGGATGTGTGGTAAGACAAGGATGGACAGGATTAGAAATCAGGAGTTTAGGGAAAAGTTAGGGGTTGCACCTCTCTCTGCAAAGATGCGGGAGAACAGGCTCAGATGGTTTGGGCATGTACAGAGAAGCACCCATGACGCCCCAGTGAGAAGGGTCGAACGCATCATAGTGGAGGGCAAGAGAAGCCGGGGAAGACCTAAGAGGACGTGGGAGGAGCAGATTAACAGCGACCTGCTCGAACTACACCTCTCTAAGGACCTGACCAGGGATAGAGCCACATGGCGGCGCCTTATTCATGTCCTAGATTACTAGACTAGTTTGATACTGTTCTGTGACTTTTGTCATCGCTTTTCACTTCCATTTTTACCTATATCGCTTATAGGTTTTTTTTTTTTTTTTTTTTTTTTTTTAATCCCTATGCTTGGCTAACGTGGGTGTAAGATGCAGGTTTTCGGATTTTTGCAGGTCCTATCCTTGAAGACTCCTCTAGAGCCGAAGGACTCTTATGACCGCCCTCTCCTTATGGGTATGAGACGCCGTCGACCTTCCTTCCCCAGACCCTGGCCATAGAGTATCTATGTGCGGGAACACTGGGTATGATGATGATGATGATGAATCATTTTTATATCATTGCAAACGTACGTAGTTCAGTTCAAACTCTTTAATATTGGTTGTTCGATAGTGATTGGTTGACTAAATTATTCTGAAAACAAAGTCTCCACGTGATTTGACCCGTAATTGTACTACAGCACCTGTGCGTTTACAATAATAACATAAACTATCCTATCAAAAAGAGAATTCGATATGGAACATGGGATCGAGCACTTTCGTTGTATGGTTGATCTTTTCACTTGTGCTGGTTTACTTGTTAAGGCTCCATATGCGCAATTTGCTCAGTCGTGTGTGTGACTGTAATTTCATACTTTGCATTTTCTGTGGCATTGTCTCAACTTAATTCAACTACATATCCACATGTGCAATACAAATCAACTAATAAGATGTCATTATACTCTCTTCATACTACGACATTGAGATTATAATATTTTCATTTGTATCACTGTTAATAGAAATATACATCTATAAAACAACATATAAAAATTTGATAGTGTAACTTGGAGAGCTACATACGTAATACATAAAAAAAATAAAATAATTAAATTACTGGTTTGATCTTTTTTGAGATTAAAATAGCAATTTAAGTATTAAAATTGAAGTACACAAATTCTTGTGAGAGACGGTCTCTTTAAGAGACCATTCCTAAATTAGGCTTTAGTGGGTGGGGCCTACAAGGCGTCTCTAAAAAACGGTCTCTCAGGAGACATGCTAATTTAAGTATTGAAATTAACATTTTTAATCTTAAATGGGCCGAGACAAAATCCGTCCACACAACCTTTTGCTTAGATTCAATTTCCACAAAATTTTGTGTGAGACTGTCTCACTTATGAGACGTGTCTTATTGGGCCGACCTAATTACATATATTTTTCTACCAATTTTACAAATTAAAATAACATGTCAATTTTAAGAGTTAAAAGACCAATTTGAAGACTTAAAAGAACAATTTCAAGGATTTACAATTGACATTTTAAATCATGAAATTTGACAATTTTAAGACTTAAAAGTTCAATTTCAATACTTAAAAAAACCAATTTTAAGACTTAAAAAAGCAATTACTAGACTTAAAATTATAATTTCAACTTTAAAATAGAATGACTCAAACATTAATGGTTATTTTAAAACTTTGAAATAAACCTTTTAAGTATTAAAATTGGACTTTTAAGTATAAATATTGTCTTTTTTAAGTCTTAAAATTAGTATGTCAGACTATACTAAAAAAATTTATTGGGTCTAGACTGGTTGCACGGATAAGGCGATCTCACGGGATACTTTCGTTCAATTTTGCTTGCATATTTCCTCAATAAACCTAGTCCACAATCAATTCCCAAATTAACAGTGATACTTATTTCCGTAACTAGGGATGGCAATGGGTATTGGACCCGACCCGGATCCGTGGACCCGTATCCGTTTTCATGGATATGGGTCCGTAAAAAATAGACCCGTCGGATCCGGGTCGGGTCCGGATCCGTTTATATTCCACGGGTCCGGGTCCGGATCTCAGAAAAATACCCGGATCCAGACCCGTGCATCTAGAGGACCCGTTTTAGTTTTTTTTTTTATTAAATATATATTGTTGCTATTTGCTAATTGTACATAATTTGGATTATAACATGAAATTTGAGCGTGGTTTAAGAAAGAAGAAGAAGAGCAGGCAATGGTTGTCTTCATACATTTTTATCATTTGCAATCAATCTAAAGAAAATGAACACCTCCCATACATGAAATGAATGAAGATAAAAATGTTCAAGATGAAATTTCAAGTATTGATTTTGTTCAAGATAAAATTTGAAGATAAAATAAAAAAGACAATTTGCAGGGTCCCAACATTCCTTCCGAATTACTCACCTCGTAAATATTGTTTATTTTCTTTCCAATTGTCAAAGTTATTGTCTTTTTATTATGGCTTTTTGATTGAAAAATATATTTAATTAATGATGATGAAAGAAAAGAATGTTAGGATATATATATTCAATTGTGAAATTATTATGTATATTATTATTACTCTATGAATATAGCTTTATAGCAATCTCAACACAATAAAAAATTACAAAAAAAGCAAAAATAAATGAGACCCGTTTTGGACCCGGATCCGGTACTGGATCCGCAGTATCCACGGATCCGGATATGGGTCTTGCAAAATTGGACCCGTGGATCCAGGTCCGGATCTGGATCCTGCTCCTGAAAACGGATCTGGATCCGGGTCCACTTGGACCCGGTCCAGATCCGGCCCGTTGCCTTCCCTATCCGTAACCCACCATTTTCTGAACCACTTTTCAATTCCATACCTTCATTATTGCCATTTCCAAACACATATCTCATCGATCATTCATGGAAGTTCATATTATTTATTACACAAAATCCTAAATTTTAAAAAACCCTCCCATTTCTGGATGAAATTTTGAATTTTGAGTTTCAAAATGTCGTTGAGGATAAAAGCAGTGGTGGATAGGTTTGTGCAAGAGTTAAAAGAAGATTTAGAAGCTGATATACAAGATCGAATAATGAAGGAGAGAGAAATGTAGAGTTATATTGAAGAACGGGAAAGGGAAGTTGCTGAACGTGAAGCTGCTTGGAAAGCTGAACTTTCTCGTCGTGAGGTAGACTTCATAATCCTCTTTTTGGTCATAAACTTTACGTTTTTATTGATTGGGTATTTCTCTTTTTGGGAATTTGATTTGTTTTTGTGATTAAAAGTTTGAATTCATTGTTTCTTAAAATGGGGAATTTGGTGTAATAATTTAATGTTGTGATGTTTTTTTTTTGATTGTTATGTCAACTGGGTTGTGAGTGGGTTGAATTCAATTATTTTGGTTTATTTCTATTTTTGTTTTTCTGATTGGATATTCCTAATTTTGGGAGTTTGATATGTAATATGTGTTTATTGTAAGTTTGAACCTTTGTTCTTTACAGAGGGGAATTTCGTTTGATGAAGCTTTTGTCAGCTTTTTTGTGTGATGATTGTTATGTAAGTTGGGATGGATTGAATTGAATTATTAGCCGAAAATTTGTTTAGATTAGTTAGTTTTGTTCATAAAAAGAACTAGATTTTGGACAATTATAGGCACTTATCATTGATCATTGTTGCACACTTGCAAGATAGTTGACACCTAGGTTTGGAGCCCTTTGATTTTAAGGTTATTTTAAACGAGGTTTGCATCTTTGTGCTGTAAATTTTAATGGAATTACATTCGGACACTAATATTTAGTGCTAGATTGCTAGTCATTGTTAATAAGATGGATATTGCTACTTTCTAATGCTGAAGTTTGGGAAATTTTAGTTGTGTTGCTTAATTTGCCATAATACACAATTCGATATCTGCCTAAAAGGGCTTATGATGTCTTTATTTGGTGAATATGTTGCTTCTTCTATGACCCATGTTCGTTTAAGTTTGCCATAATGCTTAAATTGAAAGACTAACCTCAACCTTAACTGTCTTCTCCTTAAAAATTTTAAGCATGTAAATGATATCCTTTGGGATTCAGCCATCATAAGAAGTAAAATATATAAGATGCACTGTTATCACAAGGGGAAAGTTGCATAAATTCGACCCTCAAGTGGGGGACATTTAATGAGATTAGGTAATTGAATCTTGTAGAATTATCTGATTTAGAGTTGCCACCACTAATAGAATTTCAAGGACGTGATTAGTTTTCACTAAGGGGTCGCTTGGATTGAGGTTAGATATTTATGGGGTAAATGAAGAAAATAACAATTAGTTTCCTTATTTTGGGTATAAATTTACCTAGGGGAGGATGGGGGAATTCTTCACCTCCAATTGAGGGAAATCAACCTCTTTTTTTATTCATCTTTTTGAAGTACTCTCATTCTTTCTCTATCACAATTATTTCAATAACATCATTTGCATTTTTAATTACCCTTGCTATATTAGTTTGACTTTTTTTCTCCCCTTAAATATTTACCTTCAATCCAACGATCCTGAAAAAGCATTGTTGCCTAATTCACTCTGCTAATTAAAATTCGATATTAGCCCAAGAGGGCCTATAATGTCATCATTTGGTGAACTTTGCTTATTCTATCACCCATGTTGATTTTAAGTTAGCCATAATGCTTATTTTGGAAGCTCAACCTCAACCTAACAGAGCTGTTTGGTATGACATTTTTAGAAAGGTAACAGATTCAAAATAGCAATTACCCTTACTTGAGAGTAACAGATACCCCTAGTTTGTTACTGCGACAATATTGGGGGAAATGGTTGTCTTCCTTAATCCTATTCTTTCTTCTAAAATCTATGTATCATTCTACCATCCATAAAAAAAATCAAGATCATCAACTTTCGGCCCTCAAACACACTCAACGACCCCACCCCCATCGACAGCCTATAGTGCAGTCAACAAACCTCCACATCATATAATTTGAACTTCACTTCTATTTCCACCATTTAAATGGTTAAAAACTCTTATTATCTTGTAATTACAATTAAGTAATTTTATCAATTCTTTTTGTTAAATGATCCAAATGTAATTTCAATGTCTTTTAATCAAGGATTGTTGTGCAAATAAATTAAAGCAAAAAGTTACCAACATTTGAGGAGAGAGAAAGCTATGGGATTTGTATGTTTATGGTTTGAGGAGAGAGAAAGCTCTAAAATTAGTATGATTTTGGTTTGAAAAAAGGAAAAAAAATTGAGATATGGTATTAGGACTTGATGATGCAAGCTAGTGAGTCTTACTGTAATTGATTCCATTACTTTATGCAAGTCTAACCAAACAGCTTACTAATATAACGCTTACTCAATACGTTTGACCATCTTTTCCCTTACTATTCCCTTTCCATTCCAATCGTTACACCAAACATCCCCTAAATGTAACCATGTAAATGATATCCTTTGGGATTCAGCCATCATGTAGAAGTAAAATATATTAGATACACTGTTATCATAAGGGTAAAATTGCATAAATTTGACACCCAAGTGGGGCACATTTACACTATGTTTGGATAAATAATTTTGGAAAGAAAAGAAAGGAAGCAAAGGGAAAGGGAAGGAAGGGAAAGGAAGAGAAGAGATGGAAGGAAAATAGCTCTTGTTTGTGTAGGAGAGAATGGAAAGAAAAGGAAGGGAGATTGGACTTATCCCTTCAAATCTCTTCCCTCCCATTTTGCAATCCAAATAAGAGATTGTTTCTCCCTCCAAATCCCTCCTTTTCTTTTCCCTTCATTTCCTTTCATTCATACACACCCTTGATGACATTAGGTAATTGAATGTAGTAGTAGAATTATGTGATTAGCACAGGATTTTGAGTGTGATTAGCGTTCACTAAGAAGTGAATGAGCTTTATAATTTAGAAGGGTAATACTATAGGTGCAGTTTAATGCTGATATAGATCTTTCTCCCATGGCACTAAGGAGCTTAGAGTTTACTAGGAATTGAAGGATCTCGAAAATAGGGACTCTATTGAGCTTTGGCTAGTATTTACGCTTCATTGTGTAGCAGACACCTTAATGACTTTTGTAAGATACATGAATGCGTTAATTCTTGATAATATGAAGCTAAGTCAGCTTCTTTGTTTAGCTTCTCTATTGTAAGGCTTCACATGATGGAAGTTGGGGATGTGGTCATGATTCATGCTTTAGTCTTGCAGGCTGAAATTGCTCGTCAAGAAGCAAGACTGAAGATGGAAAGAGAAATCTAGAAAAAGAGAAAAGTGTACTCATGGGAACTGCATCAAATCAAGATAACCAAGACGGTGCACTCGAAATCACTGTCAGTGGAGAAAAGTACAGATGCCTGAGATTCTCAAAGGCTAAGAAATGACTGCCTCGTTGAAATTGATGTGTTTTGGCGGTACTCCTGATCTCTGGTTAGATTTCTCGTTGAACTCTTGGTGGAGCAAGCTTCTATCATCTCATATATGTTCGTGTACATGGCACCTCATTGTTGCAAGGGAAACTCCGACAGTTCATAGAAGTATAAATCTCTCTGCCTTTAGGTATGATTCAGCAATTGAACAAAGGGTTGCAGTTAGTGAGAATACACCTATTCAAATTTGTTTCCTTGTCGAGGTTATTGATTAATATACTCTCTAGTTTTTTGCCATCAGCAATTCGGGTTTATATGTTAGTCTGCTTTCATTTTCTCACTTGTTAGCTGCTAAGCCATCAGCTCCTGCATATATTCTGGATTTAGCATATCAAATTGTCCATATGGTCAAGAGTAGGAGAAAAGCAAGGGTATTTAGCTTGTTTAAAACATTCTATGACTGATTTGTCTAATGTCTTCAACAATTTTGTTTATCTTTTCAGGAATTTGTATTTTAAATCAATTCTTCACTAGATAGTGCCTGTGCGATGCACGGTTTTAATAAACTTTCTGATAAAAATTATATTAATTACTATAAAGTATTACAGCTATTAATACAACATTTCAAAATCAAATTTAACACAAAAATATGTTAAATTATTTTATAAAAGTTAACAATAAATTAGTTTTTGTCATGACAAATAAACTTGACTTATATAAAAATAGCCACAACTTGATTATTAAACTTAAGCATTGTATTTAAGCAATCAATTGTATAAATAACAAAAAATTATAAAAAAAAGTATATTATATTTTAATAATCTCAAAATATACAATATACTAAATAATACTCATTTTAATAAATAAATAAAAAATATTTTATAAATTATAAAAATATAATATACATGATTTTCAAATACATTAAATAATGCGAGTAAAAAGTCAAAGATAAAAGGTAGTAATAAAAACAATGACATCATCATTGAATGTTGGAGAGAAAATTTTTGTTGAGATTATGACACGTAAGCGATTTTAAATAGTGATGATGTCATCAGTGTTTTGTTTTAGTAATAGTTATAGATAGATAGATTTAGAACACTAGCTTAAAACTAGTAGTTTCAATGAAGCTAAAAAGCAGGATCAAAATGAACTTATACTTTGTGCTCTAATTAATTTTTTTTTGCCAAAAATTTTTTTTTATTCACCAGAAAAAAACACATACATCAGGCAAAGGAAACTCAACGCAACTTATTTGCTTCAGTGTAGAACCGAGGCCCATCTTCTATGAAGGGTTTCCACGGCCCACTCTTCATGTGCATACGAGACAAGCGAGGCTAAAACAACCCAACACATCAGCTGGCTTAATCCAAACTACAAACTGTTCAAAAGATACATCCCATTGGGCCTATCACAAAACCAGGTCTTAAATAGAAGACCATTAAATACTAAGCAACAACACCAAAATTCCAATTAGGTGGAGGTATCAAAGCAAGATCAGCAACTCATTTGCAAATCAGCATGTGCAGCAGAATACCCATGAACCAGCAACATCAGAACATGCCAACTGTAGCATCTAGCTGTAGATCAGCATCATGAATCACAGCAGCCCCACAGCCAAACCAGCCAACCAGCAGCACTAAACACCAAAGCAGCATCACAAAGACAACAACTAGCAGAACAAAAGAGAAGCCACCTCATACCATACACAGCTAGCAAGACAAAATTAGCAGCAGGTTATAATAGGCCAGCACAGCTCCTTCAGTAGCAGAAACACACCAGCCCTATAACCTCAATCCAAAACCAAGACAATAAAAAACACAATAGAAGCCGTGCATAGAAGAGCAGCAGCATATCAAACAGAAGGCCATAGCAAGAATCAACAACTACACCAGCAGCCTCATGAAGGATTGGGGAGAAAGCAGAACGAGAGGCACTGAAAAACCAACATGCAACACTTGCAGCAACAAGAACCAGCAGAGTGCAAGGAGTGCAAAGCCAGGAGCTACTAGAAGAACAGCATCGATAGCACACATAAACAGTACACATACACAAGGGGCACAAGTCATTATCCACCACACCCAAAGCGTGAAGTTTATCTTTAGTTTTAAGCTTGCTCAAAGCCAAGAGCCAACAACAAAACTGGTTTTTGGGAAAAGACAATCTATTCCAAACCAAAAATCGCCCATGGACTTTAGGATCAGAGTTAAAAGTCGCACGATACACATCTGAAATGGAATACGTATCCTGGAAAATCCAATGACGAAAATTATCCTTAGTGGAACAAATTTTCTTCAAATCCCAACTAGCCGTAATCGGCGCATTGAAAACCTCCCACTTGCCACCTGTATACTCGCCATGTATCCAACGATCCCACAAGGACTCCTTCATCCGGTAAATATGCCACGCAATCTTCCCTACAGCACTTTGGTTCCAAATATACAAATTGTGAATGCCAAGACCACCAACCTTCTTGGGTTTACAAACGGCCTTCCAGTTCACCAACCCAGGTTTATGAGAATCAGCAACTCCAAACCATAAGAAAGATCGACAAATGGAGTTAATATAGCTACTGCTCTAATTAATTTTTGCTAACACATTGAAGATATATTTGCAAATAATAGGCTTCAAGTTTAGAGCTTTTGGGAATTACAACCCTAAAGTTTGTTTTTGCAAAGTATTGTCTCCAAAGTATGAAAGTCTACACCATTCAATCCAATTGAGCGTTGACCAATCCAAATGACCTTTGAACAACCTAATTGATCGTTGACCATTCATAATCACCTTTGACTTTTGTTAACCAATCCAAATTGTGGTTTAAGATTCTTTTTTCTTATGTATATGTGTTATTGAAGTTTCACTAAATTGTAATGTTGTTTTTTGTTATTGTATCATGAGTGTCATTGTTATGTGTTGTCGTCGTTTTTTTTATATTAGGGACACTACTATAAGTGGGTAAGTCCTTTACCCCTCATTACAAAGTAATAACTAATAATGTATTGGCTTCTTGAACAATAATTTTCCTACAATTCATAGAAATATAATTATATTTGGTTGCATGGATGTTATGTACTTCCTCCGTATTTGGTTATTTGCAACTTTGGGATCTTGCACGGACTCCTAGGCAAAACTTTTAGTAGTGTATTAAAATAGATTAATGAAGTTAGTGGGGTGGGATTATAGTATTATAATATTAAAAAGTAAGAGAGAATATTAAAAAGTATGAGAGAGAGTATTAAAAAGTAAGAGAGAGTATAAAAAAGTAAGAGAGAGAAAATAAAAAAGAAATAAAAAACTTTCTATAAATGGAAAAAAAAAGAAAGTTGCAAATAATAGTATACGGCCATTTTTGGTAAAAGTTGCAAATAACCAAATACGGAGGAAGTATATTCAATTAATATACGTTTTAAATATATTTTGTGAACTTTGAATCTTAATCTAGTTTATGTACTTCATTAGTTTTTAATATACATGATTATAATAATCTCTATTTCGTATCTAATATATTTAATCCTTCCCCCATATATATGGTTCCATCTCAAGTCGCATTCTGACCATGATAATATTGTTTCTTATGCTCATATAATAATCAATCACAATCAATCTGATTTATATCTTATTTGTCCCATTTGAAAAAATGTAGTACAAAACTCATAAAATTTTACTCGCTTGCCATTGTGAATAAAAAGTGTTAGAGAAACTCTTATGAGTGTTATAAAAAATCCCCTATCATTATGATTTTTGCATTCTAATTTTATTTGTTAAAGGTTTTTAATTACTTTGTAATACAACAAAATTTAGGAGATGAAAAAATATGCTATAGGGGGATAGAGCAAAAGCCTACAAGTATGAACTCGATTTCGATGCCTAAACTTAAGTAACTAAACTAGAAATAAATAATTTTTAAAGCCTCTTAATTCTAAAAGTTAATTATATTTGTAAATTTGCACATGCTTAGAATCATTTTTGATATTGAGATATTGAGGTTTGACTGATGACATTGTAGTTGTTTGGTAAATGACATTATAGTTGACTTTTGTTTTAACTTTTTTGATTGACTTTTACCTTTAAACTTGGGTTTGTCAAAAATTCAAAAACCTTTTTGATAAATGTCTTTTCAGTCAGATAGCTAGTTAACTTTTAAGTCGAAATAAACAATCTACCTTTGCTATATTTTTTTCATTAGTTTCTTTTAACTTGTTGATCCTTTTTTTGCTCTAATAGACAACTAACAAATATTTAAATTTATCAAACATCTCCTACCATTTTTTGTTATTGTAAAACTTACATAAACAACCAACAACTTCAATAGGTCAGAGAAGTTAAAATAAGGCGAACACCAAAAATCAATAACCATTTACCAAAAGAGGTGGTTTTTGTGAATAACAGTGATTTGTGAAGTTAACAATATTTGATAGATTTTTGATAGAGTAGGAGTTTTGTGATTTAATTTAATATTCTATTTTGATTATTTTATTTTTCCCTCATATACTTGTCACATTTGCCTTTTTACACATGCAAAGATAATATTTTAACTTTTAATATCTTTTAATTATGCATGATTTTAAAAATTATAAAAATTTAATATAATAATCTTTGCATTGAGATGAATAAATTAAGATCTCACTCACATAACTATATTTTAACTTATAGATAATATAAAAAAATAAAAATTAAGAGTGGTTAATAAATACTTCGTCCGTTCTGAAATACTCGTTACATTTTCGTTATCAACATTATTCATCGTCCAAGCTATTTTTATATATTGCGGCTAATGTGTAAGAAAAAAATATCGTCAAGTGGGATCTTGTTTGAATCGTCTAATCGCATACTTTAGATGTGTATAATTCAATATATAAATAATCAAAATAACGCATTGGACTGCGTTAAAAATCAAATATAGCAAGTATAATGAAATGAAGGAAATATTAATCAAAAAGTAAATATGACAAATAAATAAAATAGAAAAAAGTATAATTTTTGAAATGATTTATAATTCACAGTGATTATTTAGAAATCGCCAAATCGGTGTTATCAAAGCACCACTACATATATACAAAATAATACTCCATCATATTCAGCCTAAATGTCCCATTTAGTTTTTTCACATTTGCCGAGACAACATTTTAACCCTTAATATCTCAAATTATTCTTAATTAAAAATTATAAAAATTTGATATTAATAGTCCTTGTATTGATACGAATCTAATAAGATCTCATATAACTATGATTTTACTTATAGATTAAGATTAAAATACAAATTAAGAGAGATAAATGAATAGTACCAAAATATTAAATAGGACATTTAGTCTGAATAAGAGGTAAATAAGTACTCCATATAATAATCCGTTCCCGCTCTACCTATTTCATTTTATATTTGCAGTTAATGATTAAGTTAGATAGAAGTATTTAAATGTTTCTTTCAAAATATAACGGTCTACTCTTATTTTCCTCATTTGGAAACTTTCTCATCACGTAATCTTTCCTCGTCCCTCTTCAGCAGATGTTAAGGAAACCGGTCTGTATAATTTTTCTCATTTGAAAACTTCCAATGGTTTCCAGCGTTTCGGTGATGATGCAATCGAAAGGTTCGTGATTAGCAAAAGCCTAAATTAATTTTCTGCCAAATAATCGAAGTAAAACATTTTGATTTTGATTTATTGTTTCTGGCTAATGTTTGTAGGTCTGGAAACCTTATTCATTACATTTCTACTATGCCATCGTCTACTGAAATTATACGCGCTTTAGATCAAATTTCTGACACTGTAAGATATTTTTCATGAATTAGGTTCTTTTTTTGTTTGTTGACGAGGTTTTTGTTATAATATGGATTATTTTTGATTTGTTAGGTTTGTTCAGTGGTAGGCTCGACTGAGTTATTTAGACATACTCATCATGACAGGTGAATTTTTTTGTATATTTGAATTTCAAAGTAATTTTTATTGTTTGTGCTTGCATTTCTCTTTTTGGGAATCTGATTTGTTTTTGTGATTAAAAGTTTGATTTATGTTAACTGGATTATTTTTATTGTTTGTTTTTGGGGAATTTGGCGTAATAATTTAATTTTGTGATGTTTTTTTTCTGATTGTTATGTTAACTGGGTTGTGAGTGGATTGAACTCAATTATTTGGGTTTATTTCTATTTTTGATTTTCTGATTAGGTGTTTCTAATTTTGGGAGTTTGATGTTTAATATGTTGTGTATTGTAAGTTTGAACCTTTGTTCTTTACAGAGGGGAATTTCGTGTGATGTAGCTTTGGTCATCTTTTTTATGTGATGATTGATATGCAAGTTGGGATGGATTGAATTGAATTATTAGCTGAAAATTTGTATGGATTAGTTAGTTTTGTTCATAAAAAGAACTAATCATTGATCATTGTTGTACACTTGCAAGATAGTTGACACCTAGGTTTGGAGCCCTTTGATTTTAAGGTTATTTTAAACGAGGTTTGTATCTTTGTGCTGTAAATTTTAATGGAATTACATCCGGACACCAATATTTAGTGCTAGATTGCTAGTCATTGTTAATAAGATGGATATTGCTACTTTCTAATGCGGAAGTTTGGGAAATTTTAGCTGTGTTGCTTAATTCACTCTACTAATACACAATTCGATATCTGCCCAAAAGGGCCTATGATGTCTTTATTTGGTGAATATGTTGCTTCTTCTATGACCCATGTTCGTTTAAGTTTGCCATAATGCTTAAATTGGAAGACTAACCTCAACCTTAACTGTCTTCTCCTTAAAAATTTTAAGCATGTAAATGATATCCTTTGGGATTCAGCCATCATGGAAAGTAAAATATATAAGATGCACTGCTATATAAGGGTGCACAATTCGATATCTGCCCAAAAATTTGTGATAAAACTTAATTTTTTTTTGAGTGTGCACAAGATAAGGAACAACAAATGGTAAATGTACACTACAAGTAAAAGCAAGAAATGAACTTAACATGGCACAAAAAATTTCTGACAGCAATGTGTAAATAAATTCGATGCATGAAAAATTTTGTTTTTTTTTAAATGCCTCTAAAATTGTATCTATATAAGGGTGAATGTTGAAAGCAATGGGGCAATATAGATCACAAGAAACATTTGACTTAAATGATTAATTCCCCACAAATGATGAAATCAATTATACAAAACAGAAATCAAAACAAAACAAAAACAATCAAAATGTTGTTCTTTAAACTTGCACGTATAAATCTCAATTAGAGATTGATTTACTTCTAAAAAAAGGATGAATTAAATAAGTTTATACAACCTTTATTCAGATTAGCAATTATATGTAACCCAAATGAAGGAAGTAGAACGATATTACCAAAAATCTTGGGTTGTCAAAAATTTCTGATTTCATTGTACTGCTGTTCGTATTTTATGACTTCAACAATGGTGTATGTGTCCTCTCGTACTGCTCGCTCTGATACCAATTTGCACCAACATCGGGTCCTCCGGACTCTCGACCTTGCACACAATCAACCCTCTCAATTGCAAGTAGGGTGATTGCTAATCACACACCAAACAGACCAAGAAACCAATTCTTGGTTTTCTGATCAGCTTTGTCACTTCCCTTGTTAGCTTCGCTAACCCTCGAAAATGACACCACACTCTTCTCTATGAGTTTCACTCAATAGAAGACATGACACCCTAGTTGTTCCACAATCTAGAGATGTAGAAAGTGCTCCACACTTTTCTTGGTAAGGCATGAAATGAAGACAAACACACACGCAAGCAAGAAAATCAGAAAATTAATTTCACCAATGAAAACTGATGCACGATTTTTGTTATCAATCAAAAAACTCCCTTATTTACAAGAGAAGTCATATATTTATAGCCTATTTTATCTAACATAATGACTATAGACACGTGCCTCACATGAGACATTTAAAAAACACAAAAAAAAAAAAAAAAGAATTGATAAAAAACATACAGCTGCTGCCGTGATAAGCTGCTAATCGGGGGACTTTGTGCACTCGTTTTAGCCGGTTTGTGTGCATCAAAAGTATGGTTTTTGGGCCTTAATGGCTTAGTCCATGTGCCAAGATGTCGTTTTTACCCTTGGCCAAGTCATTGGTGCACCGGTGGAGGCTACACGTGTTGTGCAAGGTGGCCTGGTCGTCGTTTGGGTTGCTGGACTGATATGCGTGTGTTTTCACATGATTCTCTTGCTTATTATGTTCCTCTTAGAGTAATGGCTTTGTATCTTGGTGTAATGGATTTGAATCTCCCTCATAAGCTAAGCCACGCACTTGAATTGAACCATGGGTTGATTCTTATATTTTGCACTTGCTGTGCCATGTCAAACATGGTGCATGCACATTGAGCTGCTGCTTAATTACACATTGTTGATCCACATTTGCACATATAGAATAGAGGTTGTTGTTCCAAATCAGACCTACGACACAACCTTGCTAAACTGGTTATGCAACCCCACTTGGCTGCACCTACTGATCTGCACACAGCCTGGGTAATTAGAGTTTGTAAATGCATGTATGTCATATTTTCTTATTAATTGTTGTAACATTTTTTTGTGCATTGCAGAAGCAGTTGTATTCATTGGTAGTAAAGATATCAGAATTGCAGGATTCTGTTAAAAGCAAACGTGTTGAACTTGCACTATTGAAAGAAGCAAAAGCTTTGTCTGCGGTTCTTGATACGCAGTGAGACTACTATTCTACTTGTTGATATATATGTTGTTGCGCATTAGTCTCTCAACTTATGTTAGGGATGGGGGGCACAATAGAGGATTTAGGGATGGGGGGGGGGCACAATAGAGGACTTAGGCTTGACAATTGAGTGGGACTGTATCTATTGTGATGAATTGTGGTCGCAGATGCGGTGATCGAAGAGTGTGACAATTGAGTGGGACTGTATCTATTGCTTAGTTTAGTACAAAGGGGGAAAATAGCAACACTTTGTTAGTAACTTAGTTTTGTTGTGTTCTTTCCCGGGGAAAAGTCAATACATTGGGCAGGGATGGAAGTTGAAATTGCTTAGGAGTTTGAGATTTCTGGAAACTTGAAATTGTTGATTTAACAAGATGGAGAATCAAGGGAGTCATTGCCCTTCTCTTAATAGAATCTTGTATACTTTTAACGATAATAGATATTTTGTTGCGATATGTCTATGATATGCTGTGGGCATTTATACTTCTTAGTATAGTTGATTAATTTTCAATGTTCTTAAAAATTATTTTTTAATGCATTCAGATGCCTTGTTTGGACGAATGGACTTCATTAGAGGAGGCTTACTCTTCTTCGTTGCTGGAATTAACTCAAGGTTTGCAAAATATATCATCTCGACTTCCACTCATTGGCAATGTAAAGGTACGATATTTTCCATCTGCTTTACTCTACCCTTATGATGTACTCTACGTTCATTTTCTACAACTAGTCGTGGGGCCGCGTGCTACGCATGCGGTCCCCCAAGTTACACTATCAAATATAATAATATAGTTTTATACATTTTTATTAAAAATAATGCAAATAAAAATAGTAAAATGTCAATGTGTGGTAAAGAGGGAACGAATACGATGCAAGGGCTAAAGGTTAATAGATAGTAATGGGTAGCATAATTCAAATAAACATGAAAATATATTAAAGTCGTTATATGTGTCAGGCACATGTCTTGTTATGGATGATTATTGCCTGTATCAAACATCAAATATTTACAATGTAAAAATGTGTTTTGTTATGTCTACAATGGTGTCATCTTCTCCTTGTTAGAGTGGTTTAAAACCCGCGTCTTTAAATCATACAAGTGGAGCATACGTTATGACTATCCGGACGTAAGCACATGTGACACAACCGATCCGACCCCATTTATTTTCGACTTGATCTTAGCTAAGATGAAAATTGGAATAAATAACTGGAGTGAAACGAGGGACGGGAAACCTTCCTTGCAATGCCCTCTTGAAAATACGCCTTTAAATTGCCCAATACGTGCAGCCTAAAATCCTCAACAAGAGACACAAGGTGACTTGCACAGACAAATTCTGAAATGCAATTTGTTGGCTAGTTCTTGAATTGATTGACTTGAATCTTGGACGTTTCAAAGCAATCAATTCCCTCCCTATGATCAAGACTACTCTCAATTATAGTAGGTGACAATCTTGTACTACTCAAGATTGGTGAGCACTCACACTCAAAAAAACAAAGAAGAAAAACCTCAATGTATGAATTTTATTCAAATTTCAAAAACTAATGTTAAAACATGCCTTGGTTCATATTTATAGGCCTAAGACATAAGGAGAACAACTAAGACACTTGTGGATGAAAAATAACTACTAATAACAGCTATTAATCACGTTTTAATCACGTGCCTTTTAAAAAAAAAAACAAAACAAAGCACAAAAACACACTGCTGCTGCTGTCAGTCCAAACATGTGACCAAGGGACCTTCGTCCCATTTTATTGTTGTCTTGCTGTGCTTGCAAATGAGTTTTCAATGTCTCGATGGAAAGATCCTAGTGTGGAGATTCCATTCCTTCCATTCACGCCCTCTAGTTTGCCTTCTTGAGCTCTGCACAACCCCATTAAGGTGGGCTGGTCCAACGTGTGCACACTCTGATTTCTGTCAGAATTGACGAGTGAATGCTCGACCTTTGGCTCCTCTTCTTGGGGTTTTCCTATGATTGATAGTAGGCACTTTGAGTTTAGATGGAAAGGTCCATGTGCAAGGGTTCCATTGCCATCCTCCAAGCCACTTAGTTCCTCAAGGTTCGCTTTGGCTAGTGCGCGCAAGGTGGGCTGGTCAGAGATTTCTTCTTGACTTGTAGTTGTGTTAGGTATGCTTGGACCTTTCGGTGAGCTTGGTGTGTACGTTGCTTCATCCTTTGATCTTGAGCCACCCAAATTTGGTTCATTCCCCCCTTCTTTGGAAGAAATTGTCCTCAATTTATCATTCCCTAAGTAAGGGGTTAAGTCCCCTATGTTGAAGGTTGGGAACACACCAAATTCCTTTCGCAAATCTATCTTGTATGTCTTATCTCCATACGGCTCTACTATTCGAAATGGTTCCCATTGGTCCTAGCATTAATTTATTCTTCTTGAGATGAGGAAATCCTTCTTTCTTGAGATGTATCCAATCAAAATCACCCACTTGAAGCTGTTTGTTCCGCTCCAATCCCTTGTCAGCTCTATGTTGGTATCTAGCATTGGTCTCCACAATATTCAATTGGGTCGGTTTGTGCATTCTCAACAAATTCTCAGCTTGTTCACGGGCATTAATGTTGAATCTGTCATCAATAAGAGAATCATTTAGTGTAAAAGACAATAAAGGGTTCATTTCATAAACACATTCAAAGGGTGAGCATGATGTGCTACAACTAGGACTTCTGTTGTAGGAAAACTCTGCATGGCATGTAGTGCCAAACAGTCTCCACAGGGTGTTCCAAAAGGAACTTACTAATTTGCTATCCCTATTTGATTTTATTGTTTTAGGGACCCCATGCAACCTAACAACCTCTGCAAAGTATAACCTAGTTGTGCTTTGTGCATTCTTAACCTTTGCACATGCTAAGAAATGATCCAATTGATCTATGTGTTCAATCCCCTTGGTACGAATTTTTCTACTAATTAGATGGACGGGTTGCTTGGCTTTAGGGGGAGGTATGGACTTGTGAGGTGGTAATGGAATTAGGTCTTTCAACTTGCCCTCATGTCTTAAGGTGTAGATATTGGTGTAACCATCATGAGTCACTCTTCTATCAAATTGCCATGGCCTACCCAACAAGATGTGACAAGCACTCATGTCAAGAACATCACACAATATCTGATCCTTGTAGGATCCTATAGTTAAAGACACTAGACACTGTTTCCCTACTGATCCACTAGCTTTATTGTCCAACCACTTTAGCTTATAAGGATGGGGGTGGGTTTGAGTCTTCAATTTCAGTTCTTGAACTAAGTCCTGACTCACACAATTAGTCTCACTTCCCCCGTCAATGATCAGGTCACAAAGCTTCTCATTCACCTAACATTTGGTCTGAAAAATATTTTCTCTTTGGGGTCAGACTTCTTTCCCTTAGGTGTGGTATGAAAACTTCTCCTAACCACTAAAGCTCTACGCCCTTCCTCCTCTGGGTATAAGACTTCCCTCTCCAAATCAGAATCAGACTCATAAGTAGTGACCTCCCCTGTTTCCTTAATGATATAAGTACCATCTGGATCTTCATCCTCAGTGACAGTACTCCTCTCTTCCTCTCTACCATTAATGCTTACCAGGATGGTTCTAGGTCTCTCCTTACTCCTAATGTCTTCCCACTCAGCTAAGGTGAAAGCTCTATTGTTAGGGCAATTGGCTTTAAAGTGTCCATGTCCATGACACTTAAAACAAACCACATCCTTAATTGGATTCACTCCTTTACTCTTGGGTTCATTACTAGGATTAGGTCTATGAAGTGTTGTAATACTCTCACCCCTTGTGCTCACAGGCTGACTATGTCTATCCCTAGATGGGGCTATAGCGTGTGAGGTCCTCTTCTTAGCATATTGTTCCAATAATAGGGCTTGCTCTCCTGCTAGGGCTACAGTCAAATTAGGAACAAGGGAAAGCTTCATCCTAAGGTCTTCTCTTAAGCCTCCTAAAAACTTCCCTACTCTCATATCCTTAGAGTCCTTGACATCACACAGCACAGATAGCCTTTCCCACTCTTGGATGTATTGGGCTACAGACTTGCTTCCCTGGGTAAGTGTACTCCATTTCATGGATAGTTGTTGGGTGTAGTTACTTGGCACATATTTCCTCCTAAGACTCTTTTTCAGTTTTGCCCAAGAGTTAATCTTCTCCTTACCTTCTCTAACTCTTTGCCTCTGAATCCCCTCTAACCAAGTAGCAGCTAATTTGGTAAGTTTGACCTTGGCCATCTTGTATTGCTTATCATCTGGGGTCTCTCTATACTCAAAGAAACTCTCAAGACTAGACTCCCAATCAATATAGTCCTCGAGATTTAAAGATTGCCCTGTAAACTCAGCTACATCAACCCTAAGACTCCTATCTTCATAGTTCCGGTTGTTATTGTTCCTATCTTGATTATTGTTCCCTAGCTCGGCAAACCCCCGGTTTATGGTCTCTATGATTTCCTCTATCAACGCCCTTTTCTCTTCCGCATTCATTTTGGTCAATCACAATCCAACAACAACTAATGTCAATCACTGTTATCTTATGTGGCACTTGACAGCAACTTTAACAATAGTTAATGGTAATTCTAAAACAGCAAGCAAGACTCCCTACACAAAATCTTTTAAACAAAACGTAGGTTTGCTAAAGAAAGTCAATTGTGGTTTTTCTTAATCCTTTTCCAAACAAGACTTGTTAATAAAGTGACACTAATTCAATACGTTCACAATCACACTTTGCACAATTAACAGCAGAATTAAACTATGGATGAAGGTGCACGAAAATTCTTGGCAATCATGAGCAATAAATGCTTAACACATTCAAGAATGCTCAAGAAAAGATTTTTGTAAATGCTCAAACAGCAATACCACAAAACGAACAGAAATAGCAATACGTGTGCACAACAATATGTGTAACAATGACAATATGTGTACAGCAATATTATTATTTATTTATGCGTCTGTGCTAATCTACTATATGCGACAATCAGTGATGAGTCCACAATAAACAGAAAGAAATGTGCAAGAAATTGATTTCAAGATGCACAATCAACCATAGAACAAACACAAGAAAGGCACGAAATTCTTGACAGTAATGTGCACAAAATTTTTCTGACAGTGTAGACTTGAACCAAATTGAACCAAGATTTTTTTTTTTAATGGAAAATTTTTACTTTACTGTGCACACAACCAAGGATGATCACTTTCACTTAAAACACATAAAGACAAAAAGATGTAATACCACAAAAAGAACAACAAAAGACTATGAACACACAATTCAGATTTGAACGATACAATGCTTGTTTATGGCAGGATGTCCACGAATTCTACTGTATGCATTCCACAATGAACATATACTTCCAAAACAAATGTAAACTAACATAAAACTCACACTATGATTACTTAGTAATGTAATCAAACAAAGTTGGAAGGATCTCACCAAGTGCACATGCGTTTTTGCCCAACAATTCTTCAAAACAGCAAATCTTGATTTTCTTGCAAGAACGTGACCTTTAGCCCTTCCACGAACCGTGCTCTGATACCAATTGGAGTGAAACGAGGGACGGGAAACCTTCCTTGCAATGCCCTCTTGAAAATACGCCTTTAAATTGCCCAATACGTGCAGCCTAAAATCCTCAACAAGAGACACAAGGTGACTTGCACAGACAAATTCTGAAATGCAATTTGTTGGCTAGTTCTTGAATTGATTGACTTGAATCTTGGACGTTTCAAAGCAATCAATTCCCTCCCTATGATCAAGACTACTCTCAATTATAGTAGGTGACAATCTTGTACTACTCAAGATTGGTGAGCACTCACACTCAAAAAAACAAAGAAGAAAAACCTCAATGTATGAATTTTATTCAAATTTCAAAAACTAATGTTAAAACATGCCTTGGTTCATATTTATAGGCCTAAGACATAAGGAGAACAACTAAGACACTTGTGGATGAAAAATAACTACTAATAACAGCTATTAATCACGTTTTAATCACGTGCCTTTAAAAAAAAAAAAAACAAAACAAAGCACAAAAACACACTGCTGCTGCTGTCAGTCCAAACGTGTGACCAAGGGACCTTCGTCCCATTTTATTGTTGTCTTGCTGTGCTTGCAAATGGGTTTTCAATGTCTCGATGGAAAGATCCTAGTGTGGAGATTCCATTCCTTCCATTCACGCCCTCTAGTTTGCCTTCTTGAGCTCTGCACAACCCCATTAAGGTGGGCTGGTCCAACGTGTGCACACTCTGATTTCTGTCAGAATTGACGAGTGAATGCTCGACCTTTGGCTCCTCTTCTTGGGGTTTTCCTATGATTGATAGTAGGCACTTTGAGTTTAGATGGAAAGGTCCATGTGCAAGGGTTCCATTGCCATCCTCCAAGCCACTTAGTTCCTCAAGGTTCGCTTTGGCTAGTGCGCGCAAGGTGGGCTGGTCAGAGATTTCTTCGACTTGACTTGTAGTTGTGTTAGGTATGCTTGGACCTTTCAGTGAGCTTGGTGTGTACGTTGCTTCATCCTTTGATCTTGAGCCACCCAAATTTGGTTCAATAACTCAACTTAAACACCTGCTTATAATCAGCCTAATGACCTAGATAACCAAATCTCAAATTCCCAAAGCTACGATCTTTCCTGCGTCACCATCTTCTATTACACATATAACATGGTCATCGCCCTCAGATACAACTCTTTAAAATCTACCTTCAAATTCCTTGTTTGAGACTGAATCACAAACTGATAGTTGTTGTAGAAGCTTTATGAAACCCTTCTTTTTGTCGGTGATCTCAAGCCTTCTGAGTTGGTATTTCTCGTCATTGTTAAAATTGTTGGCTAGCATATCCTTTTCTGGAAAGTTTATCAAGGAAATTGTATGACATTATCAGCCACATGCTTTTTGGATAAATAAATTTGAGAGATAAAACATTGAGGTCTATTAGAAAATTAAAGAGAAATTGAAGTGGATGCTGAGGCATAATTGCATAAAAGAATGTGATAACACCAGTACAATAGAAACTTCATCCAACATGAATAACTGAGAAAAGTATCTCATACGACCATACAATTGACATTAACACCCTAATAACTTAAATCATTTACAAATCAGTAACATTTAAAACTTAATTTAGAACTTCAGTATGTACTATGATTTCAGAAACATTCATATACATTTTGAACTTAATTCATTTACAAATCAGGAACATTAGCTACATGGCCTACTTCATATACATATTCATTGTGCAAATGAACTTCAGTAGCATTTTGATTCATATACACATTCTGATTTTTGCACATATAGCTGAATCTCATATACACATTCTTATTTGCGCACACATTGGGAGTTGCAGTTGAAAAAAAATTCAAGTACCATACTGCGAAAAAATAAGGAAACAACTGGGCAAAAAATACCTGTTTTTTCAACAGATCGCATACCTCTTTCTTTCAATTTCCAAAGAAGCCATTGAGAAGCCCTAAAATTTACAACAACATCAAAGAATGACTGACATTTCATCCCACAATCAAGCAATGATGTTCATCATAATCAATGAATAAACTCAATAGAATGGAAATCGGAAATATTTATCAATCCATACTAAACTGAGTAAAATATTCAAATCGAAACACCTATGTCATGAAATAACATCAAAGAGATTATTACTGAGGTAAAGTTCAAGATTTCTATCTTATAGTTAAGAGTTTATTCCTCAGATGAGGATGCATGTCAAAAGCTCAAATTATGAAGTACCTGATTTAGCTTGAGGATAAGAACCTTTGAAGTTTGCTTGACATTTGATGCTCTCATTAGATGGTAATTTCTATTAAATTTAATAATCAACCTCAAGTATACAAAGCATGAAAATGATCATGCATATATTCTTATGTCTGTAATCTAAGTGATGCAATGTATATGCCAATGCCTTCCTAATTGAATAAATCAGATGATAACAACCTGGAGAAATGTGCAGAAAACAGGCTTACTGAAAGCAAACCATTTTAAAAATTCAATCTAAGAAGGTTTAACCTCCTAGAGATTATTAATCTACGTCCATTCAAGATTCACGTAGACACAATCAAGAGTAGCATCTCCAACAGGCAGATTTCAAAACAAAAACATTTATTGCTCAGGAAGTTACATAATCAAAGAACATAAAAGCTCACGCTTACCTTCGGCTGAGAAGGAACCTAAATATCATGAAAAATACGAACATCACAAAATGAATGTTTGAGATTCAATGGTGCTGGAAATACATTGAATCAAATAATATGAAATGCTAATTGATTAACCCTAATTAATCACAATCTAAGACACATTGTCATAATAAACAATTTAATCGAGTGATTAGAGGCAAATGAAAGAGGATCAAAGTGCGGTAAACAATCACTTTATCCACATTGAGGGGAGAATGACATTTAGAAAAGTTTACTGCACTTTGTGATTGAACATCAACTGCCAAGGTCCACTATCATTATTTATTTCTCACCCACACTTTAATTTATTTTTTCTCTCAACAACACATTTCTCCCACTTTGCAATAAATGACAAATATACACATTTTAAGATTTCTTTTCTCGAAAAAATACATGACGACATATAGATAGCGAATAAGGCCTTTCTGAATTCGAGTATCAACTGAAGTAGACGAGATGAAACGTATACGCTGACGATACTGTGCATGGGAGTGCATCTTATTATCAATTGGGTGTAAAAGACCAGACTCATCTTCTTGCAAAGATTCCCATGATTTTTCTTCAGTAAAGGCCCTTTTCCCATGCAGACATATCGTGATCCTCATTTTCATCCTCCTCACCTTCATAACAACCCTCATGCACTAAGTGATGCTAAAATAGAGCTCCAAGTGTGATCAATACTATCAACCTAAATCCTTCCAAATAAACCATCCAAATCCCTTAAAAATTTTACATTTTGTCTGCAACAAACATTTTGGACATCTACTATAAGTAAATACTAATTATTGAGTCTCCTTGAACTAAAACTAAAAAAATAGAGACAAAAACAAGGCTGGAATTTTTTTGAAAGAGTAACATGGAGAAAAGATAAGTTTCACGATAAAGGGAAATGTGGAAAATATAATGTGCTTATATTATTATCAAGATTAAGCAAGCAAAGTATGTGATGTAGAGAAAAATATCTATATTAAAGAAAACGAGAAAACAAAGATTGCAACATTAATATCAAGATTGATCAAGAGTGAGTGTAGGCTTGTGTGTTCAATGATCCACATTTAACGGAATCGGTTGATTCCGCATATATAACATATTCATTGATTAACATCATACCAATTTGGTGGAACAATTTAACGTGATACAAATAAGGGAAATAATAAGGAAAAGTAAAAACATACCAAAAATTCTAAGTTATCAATATAAAGTTAAACACGTAGTTCAAAAACAGTTGTTACTTAAAATGTCTATTGAACTTGTGAGTTACTTCATTTTCCATTTTAACACATGCAATCGCATCAAATTTAACAATCCAAGTGGTATAAGTCTTGTGTTATGCATCCAATTAACCAGAATCCAGACTTTTTTCATTGGCTTGATCAAAGTTGAATACAAAAATTTATTCAAGTATATGGACAATTTATTCAATTTATGTGTTCATTCAGGTAAGATAGTAGTTAATGCAGCTAAAATAATAATTGTCTAAACGACTCTTATTTAATGTGCTTTGGAACCAATTAATCCCACTAATTTTCTTCCTAATCCTTCCCACATTATCGGAAATATTACTACACATAACCCCTACACCAAAACTACCCATTGACACATAATAAAGTACTTAATCATAGGATTAGGAGGACCTTGATCATTCACTAATACCTAACACTAAATTCTCTAATCCCCTCTAAAGCACCAAGTAATGTAAATTGGTAGTAAGCAAAACATATTCATACCAACTGTTTCTTTATTAGATATGTCGATTAACCCATGATTTCATGCAGTGTTCAGCCTTCGTGCCTCGACTTTTGTGGCTGCAAAGAACAAACAATAATGGTACTTTATTAAAAACTCACTAAGCAAGGTCAGTGCAAATTTTTCCATGGCATCATTAGCACTAATATACACCAAAAACCAATTTTATAAGCACTAAAGCTCCTCCAGAAATAATGAGAAACTCCAAAAAAATATTCTTCATTTTATTTGCATTCTTTGATGAAAGAATGATTCTTTTCGTGAATAGCTAACCAACTGTAATAGTGAGCAATCTTATTAAAATGTGACCTTTTGATATAGTTTTGAAGTAGAACACATCAAGCAACAATAATCAATTTGGAAAACAAAAAAATCCAATGAAAACCCAAATAAAAAATTTAAAAAAAGAACTCAAGTCGTAGTGTCTTCGAAACAATTTGGCAGAGCAATTTTAAGTGGAAAATTCTACCGCAGTCCCCAAGCAATAACCTAATCAAAGGCCAAAGTAATAACCTCACTACATTACCTGTCAAACCTTTTGATTACCTTCATGGATGAGTGGCTCAATACCTTCAATAGCAATAACATCATTTAGACTTAAGCTAGACAACACCAAAAGCAAAGAAAAGCAAAGCAAAGTAAACTATCAATAATCAATATACCTAAAACATCTGGAATCTTATAACCAATACCACCTCAAAAAATAATGAAAAGATAGATAAACATAATCTTTGTTGACTACCTCAATTCAACACATTGAAGCACCAACCTAATGACATATTAGCGTCATATACTATAATTACACTGTAGCAAAATTACAAAAAAAATCAACATATTCAAGTTAATATATACATGGAAAAATTAATTATTTATTATTTATTATTATTATTTATTATTTATTATTTATTATTTATTAATTTATTGATTTATTATCTATATTATTTATTATTTATTATTTATCATTTGAATAATTTATTCTTTCTATTTAATCATTTATTAATATTAATCATTTATTAATTATTATTATTATTTACTATTATTATATTTAATTTTTAACTATTTATTAATTGTTAGGTATTACTGTATTATTTATGCTTTATTCTTTCTATTCGTTATTATTTATTATTTCTTATTTATTATTTATTAGTTTATTAGTTACTTATTCTTACTTTACGAGTTCTTATTCTGTTATTTATTATTTCTTTCTATTTCTATTTATTAGTGCATTATATTCGTTCTTATTTTTATTTATGATT